>OMKX01107444.1:0-19093 GCA_900302425.1 Brosme brosme
TACTGTAATATTTGGCAAAACTGTCATAATAGCCAGTCAGCTATATGTAGGTGAAGTGTTCTGAGAATATCTGCTCATCACTTTGCTCTCCCCTGCCTCTGTGTGCCCCCCCCAAAAATTGCCACCGCTCATGTACACTTTGACCAATCAGAGCGAGGCTCCGATTCTCCGTTCTTATTGGCTGTGGGACTGTCCGTTCACCTTGGCAACGACGTTGGTGCGTCCCTGCGTGAGCGTTCACGAGCCTAGCAGTCTGACAGTTTTGCCTACCAGCGCAATTACAATGATTTTAAGATAACATACATGGTATGTCTGTGAGTAAGATGTTGATGCTCAATATGTACTTATGTAGTTATCAGCACTAATGTTTAATTACCTCGGAATCGGACATGGTGTTTCGTCTTCCTATCAATGTAACTGAATTCACATGAACGCGCATAACTGACGTTCGGAGGGAGGAGCTACAGCAGGTAGAGCGTGGCAGGGAGGGACCAGAGAGAACACAATGGAATCTCAACGGCTGTTTTCTCCCAAATCACCCACCCTAGCTTTAATCCCTTAACTTTTTTTCAAATGGCTCTTGTAGCATTTAATCCGGGAACTATGTAGCTTGGTAGGTAGTTGACGTTGGGCCATGTTGCACTGAAACTTCCTCTGTTCTCTCTTTGGTATCATTACTACAATGCAGAACACATTGTATAAAACCTATTTAAAATGTTGTAGTCAAGAAGAAATAAACTCAAACAATTTTGTATTGTTAATTTAGAATCATTTTATTTGAAAAGAACACATTCCATCTCGGATTAAAAAAAATGAAAGCTGACCATTGTGGATCTTCAAGAAACAAACCAGTCTGTTTATCTATCCCCTCTATAAATAAAAATTACAATTAAAATACTTAAGGTTCAAACTAATGAAATTTCTCCTTTACTCCCTTTTCTCATTTTCTCTTGGCAGCCAGTAGGTTTGGTGCAGATACTTTAACTTTGCCTGGCATGTTCCTTGACAGGTCCGTATCCTGCAACACACAGCAGCCCGGTTAAAAGATGAAGAACACTTACTTAGAGACCACAAAGTTTCCTGTTTATTCAAAAGGTGTGTAAATCCAAGGCCTACGAACAAAAAAAAGTGAACTGGCATTTACTGTAACAAATTGCAATCTGTCTATTCCTGTCCGAGAAAATGGCTTAAAAGTAAAAGCTTTGAAATGAGAACCGCTACAAACAAGTGTTTAGAATATTATTTTTTTAAATGTTTATAACTGGAAGTAAATACGTTTTCAAACCTACCTTGACGCTGCGGAACAGGTCCTTCTCTCTCACTGTGGCCTCCCTGGCTTTCATGAAGCTGAAGACTGCGGTGCGTGCAGCTGGAGGACCACCACATCCCAGGATTGTTATTTGTACATTGCACTCGAAGTCCAAAAACCATTCAGAAACAACAAATAACTGATCCTTACCTTTTCCCTTCTTTTGAGTGCCTGGCGTCAATTTCACCTTATGCCTGCAGACAAACAACCAAAGGATTATAAAAGAAATGAACATCTCCCATATGATAAAGTGTCCAGTAGAGTTGGACCTACTTGTAGTTGGAGAGGGCGGTGTAGGGCGCACAGACAGGCACAGCAAACAGCAGCATGTCCTCTGCGTGGGGCTGGCCAGTCAGTGAGGTGAGAAGATTCTCTGCTTCCTGGTGACACGCCAAACGAGTACACACAGTCAAAGAAGACACACAAAATAAACATTTCACATTCAGCCGAGTACAAGGATATTAACCATGAGTTCATCATGGTTCCTGTACTTCAGACTGAAGTACAGGAAATTGAGGGGAAACCCACCTCTGCCCCAGGGTTGTCCTGGTCCACCTCATCTTCCTGCAAGAGTGTTAACATACTCATTTAATTCTCATGTGGAGAGCAGAACTTCTCTAAATGTCATTGACAGCATTCAACACATTTTAATTGAGTCAAGGATTTTCAAGGACCCGGTGTCATCTCTCACCTTGTCCTCTTGTTCGGCGAGAGCCCCGGGATCTCCTGGCTCCTCCCCTTCGCCACAAACTTCTATCCTCACCGGTGGCGCTGCAGTACGAGGTTTCTGAGGTGCTTTTCTGACCGGCTCGTCTTTCCCCTTCTTCCCTTTCTTTCCTTTCTCCTTCTCTTTCTCCTCCTTGGCAGAGCCAGCAGACTAGGGACGACCAACTGTAGTTAAGTATTCACACATCGCATCACCTGGAACCTGTGACTGTTTCATGCTTCAGCCATCTCATGGAACTGCTGCTATAACCTGTTCATTTATAAATATTTTGACCATACAAATTATGAATAGAGTTGTATATTTACTTAAAATTACAATGTGTAGCTAAATGTGTAAATACACGATTAATTTGGCCGTTGCTCTCACCCCCAGCAGCTTCATCATCAGCTCCTTGTCCTCTTCATCCTGGTCCCTGTACTTCTCCTTGATTTTCTTAAGCTTGTTCTAAATAGGCATATCAAAATTGAGGGGTTAACAAATTCTTGTTACTTTCAATATTATGATTCCACTTCGACGTCATCTGATAAATATGAAAAACCTAAAAAAGTCACAGTACTCGCTGTTAAATGCGACAAGAAACCACACAGCCTTTTAAATCATGAATCGTAAGTTCTACTCAACGTAGTCTCTTCACTAGGACTTCTTAATGTTTCTATCTGACCTTTTGACCCCTCTTATGGGGTTGCTGGGAGAATGCTGTAGCTCCTCCTCCTCCTCCCTTATTTTCCTGGCTGGCAGCCCGGCCAGCAGGCAAACTGTCGGTCTTCCTCTCCTCCTCTCCCTCAGCCTCACCATCCTTCTGCTTCTTCTTCTTCTCTTCCCTGATGGCACACAGACAGAAAACACAAATACTTCAACCTAATGACCCGTTCTATAAACCACTGTTTCTATAGGCAAATCTGACACACGACAGGTTCATAAAATTGCCTTATACAATATGACAACCTGAGAATGATGATGGCTAAAATCATTGCTATATTATTCATTAGACAGAAAATAGATTTAAAAAAAATATTGTAAAAACAGTCATGTAAAAACAGTTTTATAAATATGAACTAGTTTGCAGTTAGCTGAAAATTTGTTGTTTTTCTTGGCTGCTTGTCATACAGAACAAGCCAGTTGCTTTGGGCTCTGGTAGATTGTCATGGCTTTTGCCATTAATATGTTCCAATACTTAATCCCAAACAAAATGAATAATTAACGGTGAAATGAGCCGTCAGTTACAGTCCTAACCACGAACAATATTTCTGTAGTAAAGCCAGAGTGTAGGAGTTGGAAGTGGGGCATGGTCATTGTTCAGTGTCTTGTTTCTGTTCCAATAGCTCACCTTCTCTGCTTGGCAGTCATGTGCTTTCTCCCCATGGCGTCCGCATCAACCTGGAGACAAACATTTAGATCAGCGGTTCCAAATCATGGGGTCGGGACCCCACTCAACGTCGCCTGATATGCACATGGGGTCGCGGGGACAACTGATTTATAAGAGATAGTTTTGATGGAACATTATTGATTAAAACATCATTCAAGAATGTTTGAAAGGTCTCATAAAAGCACTATATATACACAAAGAGACTAAAGATTCATACTACACGCAAGCCATTTACCACTAATCAAACAAAACGATGTATGTTGTGGAAGCAGATGCAAGTCTTGGTTGCATTCATTTTCTGACCTAAAAATAGGGTTGCAGCCCAAAAAGTTAGTGGTTAGTTAAAGACGTTTGAAAAACTCATGCTACTGTTACGGTGCCATCTCATGCAATATTTGAAAGTATGTTAGGTATAAGTGAACGTTTAGGGATTAATGACAGATAAAAGGTCACCAATCACCTGGATGGGCTCTTCCTTTGTGAAGCTGGCATTAGCAGCAGGCCTAGCAGGGACAAAAACGTAATGAACATGTAAAAAAAAAACATACTATCCAAAGCGACTTGCAGTGAATAGATACTGTACATGTCATTACTCTCTGCTGCGACACCCTTATTCCCCATCTGTGATTGATAAAGTACATCTCCTCTTATTAAGTAGCTGGTAGGGGCTAGCCACCTGGTTCGGGTGTACTTTGTACAAAGAGGCATACATTTCCCCATGTTGAGACAAACCAAAGCTACACCAGTGAGGCTCACCTGCCGGGCTGCAAGTGGGAGAGAGAGATGCTGGTGTCTGGAAAGCAGATGTCGTCTTCATTCTCCTCGACTTCCATTACTCCCTCCACCTCCTCCTCTTCTTCCTCCTCCGCCTCCTCCTCCTCCTCCTTGACATCCTCCTTCTCCTCCTCAGGGACAAGCGGCAGTTCTTTGGGAGCCGCTTCTCCCATCTTCTTTCCCTCCCCTCCTACTTCTCCTCCCTCCTCCCCCTCTCCTTCGTTGCTGCTTTCGTCCCCTAGAAAGAGAAAAGGATCAGAGACAACCTATGATGAATTCAGGGGGGAAAACTGTGCCAGTTTATTTTGACTAGATAAGATAGATTAACATTTCTGGCTTTACTACAGAAAATAGATTGATCCCAAAGGATATTCACGTTTCCAAGCGGCATACAAAGATGAAAAATGAAAGCAGAGAGAAGATACAATATCAAATGGCAAAAAAACAAGGTCAATTACAGTAATAAGAAGTAATAGTACAAAAAAAATGAAGTAACATTATGTACAACAGAGGGTCAATAACAGTCCAACTCATTGGCCTTTGGCTAAGTTCCCCCTATCGCTATGCTAAGAACCAGGGAGCTTTGTTGACCCCTGCGTTGCCCCTGGTTGCTGCCTCCTACCGATCAGCTCCTCCCCATCCTCCAGCAGTTCCGCCGCACTGGAAGTCACCTCCTCCATGTCCTCCTCGATGGTCTTCACCTTCCTCTCCCCTCGGTGCCTGAACACACTCTGCTCGTCCACCTACACAAGAGGAGCACGTAGACATGGTTTCTGATGTGGCTTGTGCTGCTGTTGACAGAATAGACAGGGATAATAGACCCGCAGAGAGAATAGACACAGAGAATAGAAACAGAGAGCTAATACACACAGAGAGAATAGAAACAGAATAGACACACAGAGAATACACACGGAGCAGACACACGGAGAGAACAGACACACAGAGAGAACAGACACACAGAGAGAACAGACACACAGGGAGAACAAACACAGAGAGAACAGACACACAGAAGGAACAGACACACACAGAGAACAGACACACAGAGAGAATAGACACACAGAACAGACACACAGAAGAGAACAGACACACAGAGAGAATAGACACACAGAGAGAACAATAGACACAGAGAGAACAGACACACAGAATAGACACAGAGAGAACACACACACACAGAGAATATACTTTGTGCTTGCAGGAGGGATTTACCTTGAAGAGGAAGCTGAAGCCCATCATTAAATATGAAGGTGGCATGTAGTTCTTCTTCCCTGTGGTGAGATTAACCCATGTTTAGCCTCACTTTCACTACAATGTAATGATACGGAGTGTATATAGATGTCTAGATAGAGATGGAGATATTGCCTGACATATACCTCTGACCATGAAACTTCCAGTGGTCAGATACTCTCCGGTGGGAGCAGTTTTGGAGACCTGCCCATCGTAAAATGGAAAAAAATGATATTTTGAGCAGTGTCATACACACATCGTTTGACACTGTATGTGCAGCTATTCTTGAAATCTAGAACCCATCAATACATTTACTCAACGGCTCGCAATACAAAGAGTCAAGCTACAATCTTAATGATTACAAATGAAAAGTGAAAAACAGAACATGTATGCATCTCCATAAGGGTCCCCTATTTTACCACCAGGTGCGAGTGTGATTAGCCATCACCCTCAACAAGTGGGAGTGTCCACTGCTTGATAGATCAGTCCACCACGCAACCCATCGGACTGTAGCAACAATCATACATCTAGGTGGACACTTGCACTTGTGATGTCACCAAGGCGCAGGCAGATTTTGAAACGGCTTGTAAGGGCTAATCACACTTACACCTGGTGGTAAAATAGTGGCCTTTATAGCAGCATGACATAACCAAACCACAAATAATATTAATGCTACGACTGCCTGATGTTGATGACGCATCGTGGTGACAAAGGTGGTCTCACCTGGTGGTGGTGGACCCACCAGGCGCTGGTGATGACCTTGGCGTCCCAGGCAGCACTGTAGCACACGGCCATAGTCCCAGCCTCCGTCAGACTACGAGGGGGGATGGGAACCCCTGGAGTAGGGAGGAAAAGGGCACAAGGTGGAAGAAATGAATACAAAGACAACAAAATAAAGCACAGAAAGTTACAGGAAGTTGTTTTTTTCATAAGGAATACTAAAATTGGACACTTCAAACTAAAGATGATGTCGTTTATTCCCACGTTTAAATGGCAAATTATATCATCAAGCACAATTTCAGCCAATCAAGAAGAGTAACATCACTAACTGGGAGGAAGAGAGAGACAATGGACAGGGAGCTATGAAAGGGCGGGTCTACCTGAGGGATTTTTGATGACGCAGCTCGTTGCTCCATGGAGATCAGCATGAACATAGATGTCACCTAGCAACAGAAGAAGGTCCATTTTTGTCGTTATGTTTATCCAGGAGAGATATTTGTATTAATAAGTATAATAAGAGTCTGGGGCATTTCTTACCAGCCCTCAGGTAGCGTTTGACGATCATCTCGTTCTGCTGCTGGTCTCTTCCTGCGATCACCAGGTAGTTCTCAGAGCTGATGAACCACAGGAACTTCTCGAACCTTGGAGAAGAACAGGCAGGAAGAACGATTAAACAAAAGAGCTCCCAGCCTAACTTGATGATGCATTTTGTCATAAAGGTGAACTCACCAGTAGACCTTCCTGGCTTTCTGAATGGTGGTCACCGTCTGGACCTCTTTGAGGGTCTTCTTGGTCTTTTTTTCTGCTGATTTAAAAGCCTTAAACAGAAAATTACAAAAAAAAGAAAAATAACAAAATGATAAGGTATTAGGCGAATGTAAAACATTCAACAACATTTTAAGGAATTAGAAGTGTACATGAATTGTAAAAACAGTGTCTTCCATTTGATGACATAATTCACCTTTTGTGCTGCCTCAACAGTTTTCTGCTCCTTCTTTGCTGCTGTCCTTTTGTGGTCGTAATACCTGAAAACATGACAAAAAGACATTCAGTCCCTTCATCCCTCATGTGATCCATGTGATTGCCACAATGACGTCTAATCCAGACACACTTTTTAGCGTTGGCGTAGGCCGACAGGCTGAGATCCACGTCCACCAGCATGGGCTTGTTCTTCTGCATCTTGTTGGCCTGTCCTTTGTCCTTCTTGTTCTTCTTCCCCTTCTGGACTTTCTTCTCTGCCACCTCTTCCTCCTCCTGCACCTGCTCCTCGTCCGCATCTTGGTCATCTTCCAAAACATAGGGATTCCTTACAGGGAATAAGGAGAGGGGTGGGTATACTTAGTAGTGATACATTATGCTGTTAACTTTTAGAAAAGGGTTTCAGAAAAATACAATTGTCCAATTTCCCCTTCCAAGAACCTAAATACACACAAAAATGTAGTTGAACAAATCATTTATGTATTAAATACACAATTATTAATTACTAAACGACAACTCAAATCTATTTTGCTAGGATTGGGGTGGCTACTGGTCTCTTCCCACTAGCCTTGATCTACCAGCCCAAGCAATCAACACATACAATGACCAATCAACAAACTAACCCACACAGAAACAAATGAAAGGGAAACCAACACAAAGACAGGGGACAGGAATTCTCTGAAATGGTTGCAACATGTTACAACACCAACCCACATACAACAGGAGGTTGTAACAGAGAAACAATGGCGCTCATCTGGAACTTTAAAGACCACCATCTCTGGTCAAACAGCTGATACTACAACTGTTTCTGATTGACTCAATTGACAACCAATTGGTGTTAGGTTCAAATCACAAATAATATTACATAGAGCTCAAGCAATAAGCGCTAGACGCCAAGCAAAATTCTAACAACAGACTGAAAATCCTTGATGATAACTACCAAAAACCGTTTCAAAGTGCGGTAGTAAACTGCACTAAAGAGGGCGCTGCTTTTAATCTTCATCTACTCAAGACAAGCGCGTCATCGGTTAAAGAAACACCATCAAGTAGGTAGCCCTGTTGTAATGGAGATGCGAATCCCAGCCGTGGAGTCAAGCTAAGCCAGCACATGGGTATGGAAAATGGTCTTACTTCAACAGCATGGTGATGTGGTTGGTCTGCAGCTTCAGCTCCTTGATGGCACAGGCCACGGGGTCTCCAGCCTCCTGCGCCTCCTTGACGATGAGGCCGATCTCGGCCCAGTCCACCTGGTTTGCCAGGGCGCTGCGGACCACCTGGAGAGCCCGCTCCACCACTGCCAGGTTCATCTCTACCAGCTCCCCTTTCACCCTGTCCACCTCCTGCAACCCACGGAATAGATGCGCAATTTGACCTTGTAGGGAGCGTAACAGGTTTTTAGTTGCTTGTTGGCACAGATATTACCAAACATTTACCAAAATGTAATTTTAAGGTGGAAAAACTGAAAACAAGGGTGCATGCACCTCTTGTCATTATTGTCATAAACATTGATATTAGTCTTGCAAAGTGATTTACTTATAAACTTCCTTTAATATTCAAATCACTAGGAGTGACATTGTAGAAGTGACATTCTAGGAGTCAGTACAAAGGAGTCAGTTAACAGGACAGTTCACGTATTTACTGACCTGGGCTTGGTGCAGAGCCACCAGCCTCTGTTCATGGTCCTTCTTGACGTTGTCTAGCTTCTTCATGGCCTGCTTCTCCTGGTGCAGGGCCTTCATGTCGATCCTCTGGCCCTCCATCTTAGAGTAGAACTCATCCACCGCCTGTTGGGGAAGAATATCAGGCGACTTTCTTCTCAAACCAGGTTGTAATCATTTTGCATTTGACAGATAACTATGTCTATATATACTGATAGGCATATAACTACCTTACTGAGTCTCCATATCAAGCTATGAACCTTTAGTTTTGCAAATAACTTTCCATTCGGAGACAGAAACAAGACAACAGCATGAAATATGTATACATACCTTGTCAAATGAGTCAAACTCCACATGTGGGCCCTTTGCATTCTGAGCAAAGAGGAATGGATGAAACTCTTCATACCTGCAAGAAGAAAATATTTCTCACGTTTGTTGATTACTAAGGTCAAGTACACTTAGCATATAAACCAACAGCATATAATTCAACATCATATATAAACCACAACGTCAACTGGGCTTACGTGAGCAGTTCTTCGCAGGGTTTGTCTGCAACTAAGCTTGGCTTCTTCTCACTCTTTTGAATGATGTAACCCTTCAATTGTAAATCAAAAAGGAGACTGTATGTTATTTAGAAACAGGATACACTTTTCAAACAGAAATACAGAGCAATGGGAGTTTGTCTTACTTTTCCATTGAAGCTTTCAGTTTTCTCCATGTACGTTTCGGCCATTTCCAGGGCTTCCAGGATCTTAGGTGCTATTAAAAAAAGGGGGTTGGGGGGTAATCTATACATTGTATACATCTCTATACATACAAGTGTCGGCAATGATGGACAATCACGCCAATGCAAAAATTGCCAAACATATAAGAAAACCTTAAAAGGCCCTAACCAACAGAAAATCCGATGGCATTTTTTGGTGATTGACGCCTCAATTCTTTCTTGAGGCGTCTGCATAAAACCGGATGTAGGGGTGGGGGCATAGCCATCAAAAAACCAAAGCTAGCTGTCAATCACCATTGCTATGAGGTACAGGTGACAATAGATGATTGTAATTGGACTTAACACTTCAGTCAGTTTAACGCCAGTGCAGGCATATGTCATAACTACGTAATACAGCCATATACCAGCAGTAAGAACAAATACATTTTTGGGCACAAATATGAAATTAAACTATTGGTAACCTCGATTTGGACCTAAAAGAGCAAATTTTCCCTTAGTGCTAGGAAATATTGCTGCATCTCCCTTATTTGTATGTGCAGCGCTGTTCAAATCCATTCCTTTAAGAAAACATTTTGTCCAGAACAAAGACATTTACATTGTCAAAAGGAAATTAAGTTATAGATATAGATAGATGGTAGATGGATTACAGATGTTCGCTGATGGCAATATTGATCAATTTTAGTCTAGTGAACATTCAATAACAGTGTCTGTATCAAGGTGTCTTAACTGTAATGTTTCTGCTAGGGAATACCAGCTCATACCTTGAGCAGCGTGTGCTTGGCTGTCCACTTTCACTGACCCTGATAGACCCACCTCTATCAAACAGTGCTCTATCAGAGTGGCTCCATAGGCTGAAGACAGATGAATGGGACATAATACAGTCACAAATAACAGTTAAACTCATTTGGCTATGATTTATTTTATGTTGAAATGTACAGATATATTCTAAGATTGTGATATATGTATGTTATCAAGGTGCTTTCAGGCTACTCACGAAGGTGGGGATTAAGGACCCTTTTCACTTGGTCTCCATGTGTTGCTTTGGAGAGGACTTCACTCAGTCTATATGACAAAAAGGTTTGTTCCATAATGGCACACCATCCATATAAAAACCCTTCCTAACAGCCTAGTGGTTGGTACATTGTCTAAACAGACGGCAAGCTATGGAACGAAAACCGTGGATACTACCTTCACATTTAGTAATTTACATATTCATTCAATGCAACTAGTGAATCTGAGATCAATCAAGCAAACAATAAATATTTAGGCAACAACAAAATTTCCAAGGGCTGCACGAACACTGTGGAAAATGGAATGGAAAGTGCTATGGAAAAGTTAATGAAAATCTATGGGTTAAATTCGTCCTTTCAGCCACAAGAGCATCTCATTACCTCTCAAGGCTGATCAGAGGCTCAGGGGGGCGCGCATTCTCCACAGGATACCGCTCTCTCACCGCGATCTTCACATCCTCCACCTCAGCAGTGCGGAACCGCAGCAGATTCAGGATGGTGTATTCATGGTCCGCCAAGATGATGTTGCCCTAGACGGATTTGAACCAGGCAATATTTAAATGAATGGTAGTGAAACTAGCACATCAAAACATTGTGTTCCATGTGTAACCCATGCCGTTTCTATGAGATTCATACATCCTTGTGCAATCGTACCCTGTCATAGAGTTCCACGATCAGGTGGTAAGCAGCCTCGTCTGAGCCAAACTGGATGTCAACAATGCGGTCAATTCCAAGCTGCTTCACCTGTGTCAAGCGCCTTGACTTAAGGTGCTTTCGGCACTAAACGAGAAAACACAACCTCAACAAACTGAATACTACATTCAAATAAAATAAACAAGGTTTAACTCAAAATAATGTATCAACCAACACAGACATTTTGTTTGACAACAAAAATAAAAGAACCTTACCTTCATAGCAAAGCCAGAAGGCATGTTATTTTTGGGCCATTCAAAGTCTGTAGAGTGAATGCGAACTCCGGACTCAACCAAGAGAATAGCTTTAGTGTCAGGCCTGACAAACAGAAACACGTTGATTGTTATGAAAAAGTGTCCCATTACATTTACCATATATGACGCTGCGGCCTCCAAGGTTTTAAAGGCATATCTTAACACAAAAAGGACCTTTAGCACAAAAAGGACCTTTAGCACATACACAGGACATGGGCTAAACCTTACTTTTGCAGGCGGATGAGATAAGTCTTAGTGTCGATGTCATAGACATTGTTGACTCTCATGCCAAGGTAGCTGCAAAATAAGTACATAAATTAATGAAAAATGTTTCACAACTTTAAGCCATGTTCATATGGTCACAGATAGCACAGTCAATGTGTTAGCATAACTTACTTGGCATTAATCTCAGCAATAACTGCCCTTATGTCCACGGTATTAAATCTCGTTTTCATCCTGAATTTATTTCTAGTTGCGATTAAAATACAACGAACTATTGAGAAGACATCTATATATTACAAGCAAAGCATAACATAAACATTTCAACCCCTGCTCATATCATGCATCAGAGCAGCAACACGCAGGCTACTACCACACATGCGCAGTAGTGCCTATATTACGGAAAGCCTGATGCAACAAAATAGATTATGCCTTACATTGTTGCCATGATTGTATGAACACGTAATTAAATATCAATGCGCGTAACCCCATCGCGTATGAGTCGTTCGTGCACATACATGACAAGGAGGAGCACATCATATGCATGCACACATGCACGTGTATGACACCTGCACGCGGAACCTGCGCAGAGAATGGCACGATAGTTTTTATTTTTATTTGTTGATGTCAGTTAAAAGGAATGAATACCAATCGTCCATTGTTACTAGGGACCCTTCAAAGCTGTTAGGCTTCTAGTAGGCATTTGCTCTACTAATGGAGATTATATGATGATGCACTACTCAAACTGGCTTATTGGGGTGAAAAACAGGGCATGCATTAGAAATGCATGTAAAACGCCTAACATCGAATGGGACAACAGAGGACATCCCGTCGAAATGCAGAAAAATAACCCACCGACTAATCGAAAAGCATCCGAGCTAACGTTAGCGTTCGGCATATCTCTTTGGAAAAAAGGTATTTGGCGAGTAATGATTTGGTGAATCTAATGAGATCTCATTCTGTATCTGCGTGCACAAATATGAGGCCTACAGCACACAACACCGCGAAGACTATGGTATCATCTGTTGGTGATTTCGTTAATGCATTTGTATGATTCGTTTGGCGTTTGCAGCGTTACTCTCCAGTGCTTTGCAGGAGTTCCTCGCTTCTGAGTGCACCTCGGGTCAGAGTTGAGGGCGAGGCGTGCTCGGTTACCAAGGCAACGGTCAGCTAACAGGGCTTGCTCGCGGGCTAGGTTATCTGCTCGGGTGTGTGTTGCGTTTGTCAGATCGACGAGTCGCTAATTTACTCGGCTATTAAATAAGTTATAATTGTAATGTGTCGTTGGACAACGCGTATGATGAATAATCTACGTGTAGACGACAAGAACCATCTCAAATGTGAACAGCAGTTAAGCTAGCTAAGCGCTCGGTGTCCACGCGCGTCACTGACGATGACAGGTCAGAGAGTACAAACAAACTTTTGGACACAACAAAGGTTTCCTCATCTAACCCTAGCCGCTCACATTTTTATAGAAAATACCGTTGAACTGAAAAAAAAATTAAACACGTATGTTTGTTAGATATACGTACACTCATGTTTATTTTCTTTTGGCAGGTTACAAAATAATCAAGAAAATTGGGGAAGGAACATTTTCCGAGGTGGTGAAGACTCAAAGTGTGAAAGATGGAAAATTCTACGCTTGCAAAACCATGAAGCAGACAATTACCAGGTATTTAATCCATATCACTCATTATCATGAAGAAGTGTAGAGTGGCTTCGACCCGTGACATCTGAAACTTAATACATCAGCCGACGACTGACTGTCGTTATATCTAGATGAGCTGTATCGTATTTACTTTACCATGTTCATATCAAATTCAGAACAACTTCTGGTGGTAAATTATCCAAGAGTGGGGAGAAAGTTGGTCATATTAATTACTGAAAGACTAATAAAGAATTCCATTAAATATGTATACAGTGCAATGTTATGGGCAGCTGTTGTATCAGCACTACCTTCTTGTTAAAGCTGCACGTTTTTAATTTAGTCTAGAGCAAGCGAACAACCTACGGGAGGTCCAGGCCATGAAGAGACTCAGCCCCCACACCAATATCATTCAGCTGCATGAGCTGATATTGTAAGTCCTTGTTGTTTCCCCCTCTTTGTACAGTGTAGTACACAGCCAGGTCAGTATACAACAATTGTGTATTTGTGACAATGACATGCACATTCCATTCTTCAATGTTTTAGTGACAAAGAATCTGGCACCCTGTCCTTGATTTGTGAACTGATGGACATGAACATGTATGAATTCATACAAGGTGAGTTTATATATAAAGAAAACAATTTTTCAATCTAGTCCAAGAATATGCATTACAAAAAACGAAGCAACAGGTATTGTGTGTGACCAATGGTTATGGTTAATTCGTAAATGAACCAGTTAATTAATCTAAAAAAATATTCTATACTGAGTAGTACAAAAAAAAAGATTGGTACTTGTAATTATTGGCTTGTACCTTTTTATAGGTAGACAAACTCCAGTGCCTGAGAACACGATCAAACAATACATGTACCAGCTTTGTAAATCTCTTGAACATATGCACAGGTGGGTATAAAGGTTTAAATGTTTACTCACTAGTCAATAGCAAATATATATATTTGTGCATAAGAGCTTTTCCCTCTGCTATATATTATAGGTGTGGCATCTTTCACCGAGATGTGAAGCCAGAAAATATTCTCATTAAAGTAAGTGGCACAATTTAAATAAAACCGTTATAGTAGTTTGCGCTGTAGGAAAAACTGTCCTCATTCGTTGCACACTACCGTTGTAGCAAGACACCCTTAAGCTGGGAGACTTTGGATCCTGCCGGAGTGTGTATTCCAAACCTCCGCACACTGAGTACATCTCCACTCGCTGGTACCGGGCCCCCGAGTGCCTCCTCACAGATGGATACTACGGCCTAAAGATGGATGTCTGGAGTACCGGCTGCGTTTTCTTTGAGATCTTTAGGTACCTTATTACATGGATCACTGCATTTGAATGGTGGCAATATAAATGGGATTTTGGGAGCCGTTAGTTGTTTGTCATATTAACTTAGCATCCGACATGCGTCAACAAGCCAATGAAATCAGTTATTTTTGGTATAATTTGTATGGAATCATTGTTTCAGTTCTTGATGGAATAATTCATAACCAGCCTATTTGGTTGTGTCATCATCAAAGCAGCAGGATGTTTGGCATATTTTGTATGGAATTAATCAAAACCAGAATGTCTTAAGTCTTGATTTAATAATTCATAAGCCCAGGCTTTGTGGTCATTTGATGCCACGGACGATGACAGATGATTTATAATATTTATTCCAGCTTGAACCCACTGTTCCCTGGATCGAATGAACTGGACCAGATCGCCAAGATCCACGATGTACTGGGAACACCAGAAGGCAGCGTCCTGCAGAAATTCAAGCAGTAAGCTCCCATTTGATCCCCTACATTTAGCCTCATCATAATTGATTACACATCAGTAATAATAACAATTAAACATTCATGTTCAATAAAAAGACAATACTCACCATGTTGTACCCACATTGTGTGGTAGGTCCCGGGCGATGTGTTTCGACTTCCCCCCTAAAAAGGGTAGTGGTATCTCCCGGCTGATCCCCAACTGTCCGGCACCAGCCCTGTCCTTGCTGTACCAGATGTTGGCATATGACCCAGATGAGCGCATCTCTGCACAGACGGCCTTGCAGCACACGTACTTCAGGGAGATCAGGTGGAATTCTCCATGACTGTTGATCGCTGACCCTTAATAATGCTGATTATACCATTGGCATTGGGTAGATTGTTTCCTTTAAGATGTATATTTAACAAAAAACAGTACTGCACAGACATCAGTCATGGTGAAAAAACGTGACTTACTTTGGCTTTGACTGTAACCTCAGGAAAAAATAAATGATAATATAAAGTCCGCCAAATCTGAAAAAAATGTAGATCCTTTTATTCCATTTAACACATTTCTCCTCACCTTGGTTTTCCAAGACTGGCTGAGAAGAAAAGTGAAAGTCTGCTGAGGACTATTGAGGCAGTGGAGGCAGGGGAGACTGGTAAGATGCCTCATTCTATAGAGCACATCTGGCGGCCAGCCCGAATCGGCAGACAAGTGAGGGGAAGACACTCAAGACAGACTTCTTTATTAAGTGTGAGTCAATCTTTACTTCTTATCCCTCCTCCCCCAAGCTCTGTATGAAGTTGTAGAACTCTTGCAACCATTTTTAGATGCTACTTAGAATTAAGATAAAGCTTTACAGTGAATATATGCATTTCTTTTTGAGGAGCTGGTAGTTTATCATGCTCAAAAATGTACAGTACATGGCCTTCAGGGAAAAAGACATTGTGGGTCGCACCCAGAACCTTTCAGCTGGGAATCAAACACACTAATCACTATAGAACTATCCTACCCATGGCATATTATTGTCAAAATAAACATGGGCCGTTCTGTGTCTGCAGCATAGCATAAAACATGCAGCAGAGCCCCTGATGAGACGCAACATCCCCCACTATGCAGCAGAGTTACCCAAGCTTAACATGGTGGTCCCGGGACCCCAGGTCACCTACCAAGCCTCCACGGTGCCTGCTCTCACTGGGGTCCACCGGAACTCACTGCCTGCAATCTCAACCAAGAAGTGCCACTCGCGGTTGGCCAAGGTAAGACGCATTCGATGAACTAGTCCTACATGGTGAATGTCTGCATTCAAGTGTGAAAGGAACATAGTGAGTGGAGCATGGATCAAAGATACCTGTAGTGTGGCTTAATAAAGAGGGTTTGATTGTGCAAGCTGTGTTTCCCCCTCCTTGCAGCCCAGGGATGAATCACACCGTGCCGGGTTCAAGACCTACTACATGCCACCTCTAGACAGAAAACGTGGAGGTTACTGAAGGAAAGACAACCAACCCCAACGGGCTCAGAAAGACAAAATAAAGTGCTTTTCTTTACCTCTTCGTGTGAGATGCGAGTAGTTGTTGTTTGGTGATGTTTTGAATAGCATCATAAATAGATAAGTTTAAAACAAGAAAGCAGCAAGCTGAATGTATGGCCTTTACAGGAATAAATAAAATAACAATAGACATCCAGTTACTGTGAATGCCTAATAAAATCGAACTTCAGATTTTTTTTACTGAGGTTTTGTACCATGTAACCCACAGTAATATTTTTGATTCAAAGTTCCAATTCAGACACTATAAACAAGAGAAAAGGCATCGTTTCCCAATTCTATGTTGCAAGGTATCATGGGCCCATGTCCAAATAGCATTTTTTTTTCTGTCAGGAAAGCGTTTTCAGGGCGCTGGGATGAAGCGCTTGTAGCCGCCGTTGTATTATAAACCAGCGTAGCATATTTCCTTTAGATCTTTATTTGTATCCATTTGTTTGACATTGTTATTTCACCATGAGCACCAACCAGAGGATGCCTGCCGTCATACTTTTAATGGAGGCGCTTAATAATGGTGATGTCCCCGATCAATCCGACAGCTGTAGAGCAAGGGGGATGTGTTATGTTATGATAATGTCTGTCAGACATATAAAGCTCCGGATATACGAACACGGCAAGAACCAGTTTCTCCATTTTCTTGTTTACAATGGTGACGAGTCCCGCTCTATCCAATATGATGGTTGCCAGAAAATGAGCGGCAGTGACGACACCAACGCCTTTCTGAAAAGTTCAGATATTTTCAACTACGAGCTGCCCCACAATTAAGGCGGAGCGCTCTGAAAAGGAACTGGTTGCAGCGTTTTGTCTCAAAGGGGGCGAAAGCGGCCGCATACTCTCCTCATTATAGGGAATTGAAAAGACTGCGCTAAAAAAAACACGCTATGTGGACACATTGTAAATATGCAGGGTTTGGTTCGTAAGTTATACACATTACATTTCAACTTGATTAGCACAGCGCATCCGCAAAATAAACCTTTACGTGTGGTACTTCTGAGGCGCAAACAATTTTAACAACGCAAATACCCATTTGGAAGAAAATGTGTAAATTCCTGAGGATTTGGCAACGCAAATGATTGTTAACAGAAATCAAGCTTAGTTATACAAAATGTAAGTGCGATTTTTATACTCGATGCATTATAACATAACCATTGCAGTGCTGATCGCCGATTGCAGCAGAGCGTGACTAAATCTAAACTAAATGTTTTGGACATTTGTGTCAGGTCTCATTTGTTTGAGGCCTCTATTAGCCTGCAGCAAAACAAAAAAAAGTTTCAAGTAATAGGTCTCGACTCAAAGGAACATTGTTGAGAACAAACGAGAATATTATGATTTTTTTAATGAAGAATAAATTGTTACGTGTAAAATGTTATCCACATTAAACAAAAATGTATTCGATCTTTGTCTCCTAGTTAACGATAAGGTAATTTGACTCATCTTGGCAGTAATTGGTCATTCACCAAAAATAAAGTAAACGAAACAGTCAGAGTTGCTGGTTGTCTTCTGTTCCGTAGCACTTCTGATTGTAGATAATAAAACTCTTCACATCATGAGTCTGTTTTTATTTGTGGCTAGCAAAATGAAAGGTTTACAAACCTCCAAATACTTTTTTAAAAAGCAGTTTTAAACCGAGAACATCTTGAAACCCTGGAAGACTTTCAACCGTGGTCCATGACAGTGCCATCTGGATAGTGTGGGGCTACCCTTTACCACCATGGGGAATTTAAAATAAGTCATTTAGAAAAGGTACATGCGAGTGGACTTTGAACTCAAATAAAATAAAAAATGAACAGAAACCCGTGTATTCAAGATTATTTTAATATTATTAATATGTATACTTTAGGCTTTAGAAATATAACTATCAATGACAAAACTTCACTGGAGTAATGGTCTTTTGCTTAGGCCCCCATCAGTTCACTGAATTACAATATACACATTATGATACAGAGCAGGAATCTGAAATATTAATATAAATGTTTCAATAGATAAAGTTTCATAATTGTTCTCACCTACTGTATTAGCCATGTGTGAGTATGGGCACGCTCAAAAATGTAAAGCCATCTTTTTCTAAACTAATTTTTAAGTGCAAACTTTTTTTCTTTCCTTTAAAAGACTGATTTCAGCATCCAGCTTATAGATTCAGGTTTCATGACTGAGGGTGTTTTAAGCCGAGTGCAGCAAGGCAGTTCTCAACTATCTTGCTTGTTCCTTTATAGTAGTTATAAAAACAAAGAAAATAACAAAATCAGTGCAAAGTCGTTTGTAGGGATTTTCTACCGAGACAAAAAGTGGTGTTTGAATGTGAATTAATGCAAATTCTAAAATATGCCGGTTGGTTATAAAAAGGTCAATTCACCCATCTCTCTCCCTCATTCTATAGATGTCTATATATCTATATCTATATATATATATATATATATCTATATATATATATATATATATATATATATATATATATATATATATATATATATATATATATATATATATACACAGAGAGAGAGAGACACAGGC
>OMKX01107448.1:0-12313 GCA_900302425.1 Brosme brosme
GATTAATGGACGTTATTATCGCTAAGGCGGGGAATTCCTCTCCGGGCCCCAGGACATTGTGTTTGTATATTATTTGATTATTAAAGTTCATGGATGGACTCACTCACCTTTTGACCTCTGTGGGGGGAGGGGTTGCCTGCCCCTGGGACTCGGCCTCATCTTCACACTGGGACTGGGCCGACTCTTCCTCCTTCTTCTCCTCCTTCACCGCCTCCTCCTCTTCCAGCTCCTTCTCTTCTTTCGTCTCTTCCACCACCTCTCCCTCCCCTGGAGTCTGCTGCTGAGGCAGCATGAGTGTCGTCATGCACAGCGTTAAACACATCGTACATCAGCTGTCACTACCCCCCAAAAAATGGGGTGAAAATGGAAAATAACTACAGTGTTTAATTAAATTAAACATGGGTGGGGTTATTTAAAAAACCCATGCGGCTGTGTTTCGTCTACCAATGTAGATGACGTCATAAAACAGCCTCCACATTTAGTAGCTTATCAATATTGGTATCTGTAAAATTTATTGTGGTGATCAATGTATAATTGTACTCTCATGTAGTCAGTATTTTAACCAATCGAGCGAGGACACTCCAAACATCCAGCCAATGAGCCCCAGACTGTGTACTCACTTGCTCCGCCTTTTTCTGTTTCTTCTTCTTCTTCTGCTTTTTGGACAGCCTGAGTTGGGGGAGACACACAACACCTCATTACCCTATCTTCGCCTCCTAGTTGGTCGATGAGCCGTCATCGTTAACCCTGAACACCAAACTGCAGGAGGCCAGTAATGTTAAAAACACAGTATTGTTGGATGAGAGACATACTTCGTCCTTGGCCCCTGTTCCTCTGCCTCTTCCTCCTCCTCCTCATCCTCTCCCTTGCTTTTTCGTTCAGAGTTCAAGCCAAGCATGTCGTCTTCCTCTTCCAGCTGTTGCCGTAGTAACGCCGCCATCTCCTTGTGCTTTTTGGACTTTTCGTGGTTCATCATGCTGTTGATGACGCACAGTCGAAGAAAAACATACAGCTCTTAAAGCGAGGGTGTAAAAATAAATCACTAATAAGTCATTTGTTGCGTTTCTATTCCTATTGGAAAGTGACAGAACGGCACAACGTCTTGTGCAATGATTGTAGCCCGGGAGCAACATGAGCTACTCACGCTTTGTCCGACTTGAAGGATTTATCGCACGCTGGACAGTAGAGGTCATCGTAGTATTCAACCACCAACTCATCTTCATCAGGTTGGCCTGCATCCGTACAATCCCACCACAAGAAAGAAAGAAAGATGGACCGACACACGGATACACACAATATGAGAAGATATAGGAAATAAGGGAATAGTTTTCATCATGAATGCTAACTTCCATAGCATTTTACATTCATAATGAAAATCGACTCCCTAATTGACTCTCAATTCATAACTCAGAAACAAATTGAATTATACTGAAACGTCTGTTTTCTGAAGCGGCGCATTAATAAATGTGCACTAAAAAGAACCAAGGAGTCCCAAATACATCGGCCTGTGCCCCGACCTTCTCCTCCTCCGTTGGTTTTGTCTTTCCCGTCGACGCTCTCCTCCTCCTCGCTCTCCGACGCGTCTCCAAACTCCTTCCCGTACTGCGCCTCCATCTGCTGCAGCTCCTTCTCCAGCTCGGACATGGCCGCCCAGCTCTGCTCCTTGTACTCCCCCGCGAGCCTAGCACACAGCGTGAGGGCACAACGTCACCGACACGCAGGAACACCCAACACAGCATCTGGGAGCAAATCGACCAGACAAAGGCCTCATCGTGGTCTTCCCCACCAAAAATCAACCATGTATGTATGTATGTTTCAATTGTTCTCTGCTCTGCTATCCAACTGCTTCGGACAATCACTCCATCTCATCCATCCATTGGTTAAGTCAGCCATTCATTCATCCGTCAACCATCCATACTTCAACCCCATCTATCCATCCTTTCTTCAATCCCCTCTATCAATCCATCCTTCCAGTCGATACTCTCAATTCATCTTGGCTATCCAGCCATCCATCCTTCCAATTATATTGATCCATCCATTAAATTAATCTTGTATATCCATCCATCCATCCTTCCATCCAATTACATTGATACATTGATCCATCCATCCAGTCCATCCTGTATGTCTACCCAATCCTTGCGTCCATTTCACCCAGTCCATCTCGCTATCTTGTCTAGCCTCCCAGTCCATCCACCCACCCACCCAGCAACACCCACTTGGCATGGTCGAGCTTCTGCTGCCGCCGCATCTCCTCCGCCTTCTTGGCCTTCTCTGCGTTCTGCTCCTCCACCAGCAGCTTGTGGGCCTGCACGCGGCGGTCGCGCTTGCGCACGTAGGCCACCAGCTGGCGCACCAGCTCGTTGCGCTCCTTGCGGTTCTTCTCGCGCGTCTTCTTGTTCTCCTTCTCCATGGCGCGCTTCTCCCAGCGGTTGGACGCCTGCCGCGTGTCGTAGTCCTCCTTCCAGGCAAAGTTCTTCCTCGTGCAGAAGCTCTGCCAGTAGCCGTAGAACAGGTGCACCACCTGGTGGAGGGACGGGGAATAGACGTGAGGGCGGGAAATGTTTTAACACTCAACGATTAGATCAGGTCTTTGATTGTGTTATACACACACGATTCTGGTTCTGACGTTTAGTTTTGAATGTAGTATGCATCTTTGTTGTTTTAAGATTACAGTATAGAATTGTTGGCTAACGAAATGCTAGATGTGGAGGTAAAAGAGGTTTAACTGGGATTTGGTCTTTCCTTGCGACATGCTAATGATGATGTTAGTTTTGATATGCTTACGTTTATTCTATGAGAACCGAGTACAGAATTGTTACGAAACCATTGAATATGAGAAAATCGAATATCTAAGCTGTAATGAATCTGGTCTTTGCTCGCCTAAACTTCATAATTCTTGGTTATTTTAATAGTTGCCTATATTTATTATTTTAGAAATGTATGCTATTTAAAGGCTCCAATGTCATAACATCTCTCAGCATTGTGACGTCCTTATGGTGGGCTCTTCGACGATGACTCACCGTATCGTAGTCACTCTGGGAGTCTCCGAAGGAGGGGAAGCCTTCATCGTCATCCTCGTCTTCATCCTTGCTGTGCTCCATCTCCTCCTTGACAATGGACTCAAACAGACTGCGGTACACAGTGTAGAAACCCTGGGCATGAGAGAAGAGGGGAACGTGATGAAGATAAAGAAATGTGAGAGGGATAACGCACAACAGCTAGGTCATGCATCATTTTTGTGCAATAACTTAGCATAATTGTTTTAGTAATGCTGCTATAAAAATAACTGATTTGGAAATAAGGTAATCATTTAACACTTTAATTATTCTCCAGCTATTGCAAATTAGTAAAGTATTTTTCTTTAGCCTCAAAGGGCTTAAAAAGCCAACACACATTCATTATCTAAATATAGATCTATTGAATATCCCCAAACAGCGGCCCCATACGTGGAAAATAATAGACATATGCTGCGGCCTGTTGGTAATAAACTAGAAGAGCAGTCAACTACAGCCAAGCACCCAATTCAAAATATGTATGCAATCCAATATATTATCAATATGAAACAACGTGTGCATAACTTCAAATTAAAGGAAATGAAGCCTGTAGTTCATGCATAAGCCCCTATGTTGGTGGTAGGTACAAGTATGGTTCTGCCTGTCACACCACTTTTTCTTGATGACGCAAATTAAACACCCTAAACATCTCTCTAACACAGTCAGTTTGACCCTTATATGTTATACAGCCCTGCTTGTGAGCAGTCGCACTGATCATCACAACATGAACAGCCAACCCACCTTCTCATCGTCCCCAAAGCCGGAGTAGCAGGTGACTGTGAAGAACTGCAGCAGATCCACGCTGTCGTCCCGGTACTCCCCGCTGACTCCTCCCTTCAGCAGGGCCTCTCTGTGGTTGTCATACCTGCCATGTAAATAGGACCAAGATGTATTGTTTAGAAGTCTTCATTCTTTACTTTAAGTATCCTATTAATAGTACCTTTGACCCACTTATGTGGGTAGGTATGTACCCAGAAAGTAGGTAAAACCTCCAATGTGCCCTCTACCTCACTGTTTCCAATGTGATCACTAGGAGTCCCAATAGTATAGTAGATGGGTCACATGTTGGGTCACATGTGCAGCGTATTATGTGTATTATAAGTATACAAATTGATAATGTGGAGTTTGTGTAAATCGTATACCAGGCTCTTTCTTGAGGATCACTCAGGACCTCGTAGGCTGCCTGAATGAGCTTGAAGTGCTCTGATGCCTCCTCAGCATTGTCCAAGTTCTTGTCTGTTCAACGGGAAAAGGGTACCATGTTCAGAGTACATAACACATACACCATTGTAAATGTATGTGATCACACATTGACGGATCAAAAAATGTAGCAATCAGAGTGTGCACAATGATCTGTGTTGAGGAAAAGCTCAAGCATACTCAGAAGAACGTCTGAGCTTATCCTGATCGCACAATTGTCTTGATAAAGTCCCTGTCGTCCGTTTCACTTAAACCGGGGTATAAACTCACCAGGATGCCATTGCAATGCCAATCTGCGATAGGATTTCTTGAGATCATCGTCTCCTGCGTCCCGTTTCACCCCCAAGATTTCATAATGGCACTTCATAGTGAATATGATCAAAATCCGTTAGAAATACAGAAGACTGGCTGGTCACGTTGTCCAGACCGAAGACAACGATAGCTGGTGGCTAGCTAGCTCTTTTACATTGACATAGCATGCTAACTGTATCGTTCAACTTACACTGTTATATAACACTAACTCAAGTTACTTTAAACGTGCCATTGCAATTTCTTGATCTTTTGTGACAAAGGCCTCACAATAGAAAATGTCTATACACCTTTCCGAAACGAGACATATAAAGTCATGTATGTTTTGAATTGATCTCGAAGCGGCATCCACACACTGGTGATGACGTAACGAGGCCGGCGAGCAGCAACGTGCGATGCATTCCCGCGATACTTCACGATTTGCACATGGCGGTACGATACGCCTCCTGCTCACTAGGGGGTGTCCTTTTTTTCTTTTTATCTTATCACATTTTTCACGTGCGTTTTGCCTGTGCTAGCACTAGCCTGTGTTGTCGCTCACATTTCCAAACATGCCCAACAAGAGAAAACGTGGAAGGAATGGCTCGGCAGGGCAAAAGGCGAAACAGGCCAAATTTATGAAAGAGGACGTCGAAGCTGTACCTACAACGGCAGAAGAGGAAATCACAGTCCCAGCACCAGTGTCTATGGTAAATTGGGCTTGTGTTAGCAAGTGTTGGCTAAGTCACAAGCCTATGCAGTTCGATTAGAATAAACCCAATACAAATGAAAAAACAACAACTTGGATTTCGTCATGACCATAAACTGTTTATTTTCTTCATAAGGGCAAATGGAAAAACAAAGAAAGAGTCTTAATTTTCTCTTCAAGAGGCGTCAACTTCAGAACGAGACATCTGATGAACGATTTAAGGACCATGATGCCTCACTCCAAAGCAGGTTTGTGTCCTGTCGGTATTTGCCTCTAGACACTTTGAAATGCAATGTTGTCACATTCATCATCATCTAATGACATACTATGGCTAAGCATCAGCCACTTTACTGATTATGTTGTCTCCTCAGATACAAAAATGGACAGAAAGGACAAACTCTTCGTCATTAACGAGGTGGGTCTGCTTGACTTGATTCCTTGGCATGTTAAAGAGCAGATTTCATGATTTTAGTTAACCAACTATTTGTTAAATGTTCCCACAGGTTTGTGAAATAAAAAACTGCAACAAATGTCTCTATTTCGAGGCAAAGAAGAAGCAGGATCTTTACATGTGGTAAGTATCTCCCATTTCATTTTTTTATGCTTTTATTTATCCACATAGTTGTCGGGTGATTAAAATACAAATATCTTCGTCTTCACAGGATGTCAAACAGCCCCCATGGACCGTCTGTAAAGTTTCTTGTACAAAATAGTGAGTTTTTTTATATTGTATATAACATGCATGTCAATGTGTTTGAAGTTTAATTTCAAAGTAAAGGTTACACCATTGAAGGGTTTGAATTCATATTTACCCTCTCACCCGTTACACAGTACACACACTGGCGGAACTGAAAATGACGGGAAACTGCCTCAAAGGTTCCAGGCCGCTGCTGTCGTTCGATCCTGTAAGTACAATGTTTGTTTAAAGATTAAAGCTTGCTCAGTTCTATATTTCAATCTATTTACTAGTTTACTTGAGTCATTTTGCCTATGCTTTCATCAAAAATGATTTGAGTTTGGATGCACGTCATTAAGAAGCAGAGGTTGGGAATGTGACCTACAGTTAGTTATGCAGACATTAGGGATCGAATCCAGGACCAATCCGTTGGGAATCAGAACACCCATCCTGGGCTACTAATGTATGGTCAGGCTAAATATTGACATATGTCCTTGGTGCAGTAGATTCCCAGAAGTCATTCATGACATGTCTTGTTAGTAACTTGTAGTTCCACTCTTTTGGAATTGCTTTGCTGAATAATGCATCGTTTATTATTTTGATTCACAGAAATTCGACAAGGAACCTCACCTTGCTTTACTGAAGGAGTTGTTCACCCAGGTACGTTTACTCATTTGTCAATGAATGGACATCTCTATGACCTGCAGTAGATCTGGCTGAATTATCAAAACTAACTATTTTTTCTGTTTTAGACATTTGCCACACCACACTATCACCCCAAAAGTCAACCGTTTGTGGACCATGTCTTCACATTCAGTATCGCAGACAACCGGATCTGGTTCAGAAACTACCAGGTGAGTTTGTCGCTCTATTTAAAAGAGAATAATCATACATAACGTCAAAACTTGCATTGCAAATAATTGTATTTTAGTTAAAGTGGTGACAGGTATTGTAGTGGGTGTTCGCCCCCCCGCCCAAAAGGGGCCGAGTCGATCCCCAATGTCCAGTCTACCTGTAGGCACCCTTAGCAAGATGCCTAACCCCTCCCTAAAGGACATGTATATCCATCGTTGCTCTGTGCTATAGATTATTGAAGAGGATGGCGCTCTGGTGGAGATCGGGCCTCGCTTTGTTCTCAACATCATCAAGATCTTCCAGGGGAGCTTCGGGGGTCCAACCCTCTATGAGAACCCACACTTCCAGTCTCCCAACATGGTAAGGTTCTAGGCTAGTGACAAGCAACTTGGAATACCCACTTTGGAAAATTGACAACAAATTATTTATTTTATGTTGTAATCGTGACAAACCTAATGTTAGTGTTATAAATGTTGAATCATGTTGTAATGTTTGACAAAACTTACTCCAAACCGACGTCATGTTGTAAACTTTACATCCGGTCATACTTTGCGTACAGCTTTACAACGTGCTGTTGTTGTAAACTTGACATCCCGTTGGAAAGCTGTAAACGGTCATTGGCTTTGTAACGTTGTGCTGGGTGTCGGCAACAGTTTGCTCAACGCGTGCCTGTTCTCCATCCTCCCTGCAGCACCGGCGGGAACTGCGACAGGCCACCACGGCCAAGCTGCGCGAAAAGCAGATGCTGAAGGAGCTCCAGAAGGTGAAGCGCTTCGAGAACAAGGAGGTGGTCACCAAGGACGTAACGGCGGACGTGTTCGCCACGCCGGATGAGGAGAAGCCCGTCCACATCCAGGAGGAGGAGCCGGGCCAGGACCCGAAGAAGAGGAAGCCCAAGCCCTTCAAGAGGAGACGCATGCAGATGAGCCGCTAGGAGCGGAGTTCAGCTGGATGGGCGGGCATGATAGAGCGGTGTTTGAACTGTAAAAGATTCAGAAGTATTGTAGTGTTGCAATTTTTATTGCACTGTTTCAGTGCGATAAAGGGGATTTGTTTTATCCCAACTGGGGACTTCAAATGTGTTTTTATGTCGTTCTTGTATGTCACTACATTATGTACAACAACTGTATGTAATCCAACTTCCGAATAGTCTGCAAGGACAAAGCCTTACAAAACAGATTATATCTGGAACCTTTTTTGTTATTAATAAATCCTACATTTTACAAATTCTAAATGTTTTGATATGCTTCATTCTGTTGAATTTGTTTTTTTCTGTGGTTCAATTGCCCCTGTAATTGCTTATTTTAAGTTTTCTTTTCACCTTTTGAGAAAAATGGTTGGCAGGTAGATACAAGTTGTATGTGACTATACTGGTATTTGTCCAATACTACCACCATGTGTGATGTCCCTAGACTAGAGGGTCATTTTGAAAAGCTTGGCTAATCACACTCTTCAGCTAGTGGTAAAATAGGGGTCCTTGAATACCTAAGTCACTCTATATAGAAAAATACTTGTAGTCTAGAACAAATATCAAATAACCAATACAATTACGCCAAATAAAGAGTTTAGTTTTATTAAAATAGTACAATTTGTATAATTGCCTTTCAATACTCAAATGTTTTAACAGAGCTTCCTAATTGGTCAATGGTCTAAATGTAACATATGTACAGGCATATTTACATGTAACATGTATGTATATATGTGCATAATGGAAACTCAATGAAAAAAGCATTCACTCACAGCCAATATACTATCATTTGTGAACATGGGTTAAGTTGAGGCCATACTCTCCCAATGACATTGGTTGTACAATAAACCAAGGGACTTTCTTTGCCTTCCTGTAGGCTGTGCTTCATTGGTACAACCTTTCTGGGCAAACTCTAGTGCTTTACTCAAACTATCTGTTGAAATTTACTGCTGGTGGCCTATAAACCTCTTCCATCAGCCCTCCCCCACTTCCTCATCTGGACAGCAGTAGTACTCCACAAAGCATATCTGTCCGTCATCGTTCCTGACCAGGTACTGCAGGGACAGGAAGCCTCTGCTGTCTGTCCTCACAGAGACCTTGCAGGACAAGGCCAGGGCCTTGGTGGACGGCTTCAGCAGGGACATCTTATACCTGTGTGTCCGTCGACAGAGAGGATAGCAGAGAGTGTATTAGAGCATTTTTCAGTTGTACAGCGACAAGACACGGAGTGAGCTGTCAGGAAATAGGAGTAACTTTACATTTGCTGATGGCACCGTCCACGTATTTTGGGAATATAACGCGATTAACCTGTTAATCTGTGTCTTGGTGCACTGGAAGAGCTCCATCATGTCAGAGTCTTTGGGATAATCATAGTGGGCATTTCCCGAGTTACCAAATGTGGACAACCTGGAGAACAAAATGTCATAATTGTAATGCAGAGTTGAATCGAGGTTTAATAATGTTGAAATATTTTTCCTTAGTTTCTTAATACTGATGTTCTCTCTTATTTACCAGAACTGATTGGTCTAAAGTTCACATCTCTTCTGTTTTATTAATCAGTCAAATATTTCATAGTGATTTGGTTATCATGCTCTTGCAAAGGAAATAGAAAAATGGAAAATAGACATACTAAACATTATCATGACTCTGGTGGTTTACAATTGCAATACATGTGTAAGGACTGAACTGCGGGATATGGAATAAAAAACGTAGACAATACCGACCTGAAGTAAGGCTGGCTGGGGGACATGGTGATCTGTAGCACCTCACTGGTCATATCCAGCTCAGAGAAGGCTTCCTTTAGGCTCTCAGACTGGAGAATAACCTTGTATCGGAGGACAAATAAGTGATCAGCATCTTTAATGTAAAAATACATTTGAGTGTACCCTCTACGTAAAAAATCATAAAGGTCTACCTTATTTGTGACATTGCTGCTGCAGAAGTCAAAATCAATGGGCTCCTCTGGTTCTTGTGTGTTAATCTTACAGACGGTTACCACCCCACCTTCTTCCAGGAACAAGGTGAGCGGGTAGCCATAGCCCATGTAACACATCCGCAGGGCTGTGCTCACTCCTGTCCACACGATGTGGGGAAATGGAGTGGAATTTAAAAAGAAAGAGACAAGCTATTACTAGAGAGTAGCTATTGAGAGTGGACTTGATTTTAAATGCATTCAGCACAGCAATAACTATAGTGAATTATTTTTTCGAGCAAAAACACAGTCCATTAACCATTAATACAGATGTATAAAATATACTTTTAACTGGATAGAATCAGCATGTTGAGTGTAATGTACCTGGCACAGTGCTCCCTCCAAAGATTGTGAGGCAATCCAACAGAACAGTCAGATTGACCTGAAACCCCACAGAGTCTTCCTTAATGGTAAACTCTTGAAAGATATCAGCCTAGAAAAAGAAAGAACATTATTTTAAACATTATATCATTATGGTGGCAGACAAAATTACAATGAATGTATTTTGCTTAAAGGCCATACATAAACAATAACTGTCAGTTAACAAGTGTTACATTTAATTCATTCTGATTAAATTACACAAACCTGGATAAAGGCATTGGCTTGTAGACATTTAGAGTCTTCTACGGTGACCTTCAGACCGTTAGGAGTGGCACTGAAAATGGCATGGTCTTTGAAGGTGATCGCTTTCAATATGTTTGAGATGTTACGAGCATTATCCAAACTAGCCACCAGAATGTATTGGGCATCGTCCGTTTGGGACTGCGTTGACAGGGGCATTACGACACTGAAATAAACAGAAACAATTGTGATTATTGTTTAAGATGTTAAATATATTTCCCTCTTACAAGGTCCCTTGTAAAAACGGAATAACATCAATCAAAGGACATTCATTCCCAGTATGTGACATTTGGTCCACGGTCGTTTTATAACGCATAGGCCGATCAACATATCAAAATGTTGTTGATGTACTTAGAAGCATCCACGTCACTTTTTATATTTGTGTGCTAAGTAAGTGAACGAGCTAGCTGAGCTTCACTGTAACATAACAAGATTTTAATATTTAGAAAAACTGATTAAATTAAGATTAAATTAAATTAGATTAAATGAATTGTCTTGTTCATCGTAAAGCTTACTTGATACTTGCTGTGGTGTTGGTATTTTGAAGAAACGCGCCTTGTGTGTTTTCACTCAACTTCCGTGTTTGTTATTTAGGTTCGGAAGTCCTAGTTTGCACATGCGTCAATTTATTCTAGAAACACTGTCGCAGCATCCGAAGCTACATCCATGATCCGAGGCGGAGACGACGATTTGTCTAATTTAAACTGTGGGACAGCGCTTAACATTGGTGCTTGGTTCTCGAGAAGGTGAGAAGCCTAGCTAAGAACTGGTCCAATATGGACATTCATAAACATAATACCGCTGATCAAGCTCAGCGATCGTTTACATCGAGGTAACTGTTAGCTTTTTGAATTAGCCTTGCGGTCGGCCAGTTCAATGAAAACGTCGACGAGACAGTGCTAGGTGGTGACATCAAACGGGAATACGTCGATTGAAGAACGATAAATTGTATTCCGTTAATTTGTTGGGACGTTGTCTGTTAAGCCATTTACTGATGTTGAACTTTTTCAGGTGATTCTTTTACACAACACACATGCGCAGACATGGCATCCGCGACAGGTTATATCATAATGGGGCAACTGGGACCTTCAGTGACGAACCATAACAATTAATAAAAACTTTTAATATGTTTTTATATTTTAGGTGATGTGTATATGTTAGCATATACACATACCTGTAAATGCACACCACTAACATATGCTTCACCATGTGAAGCATGTTATCTATCTATGTGTAGACTCCATGGCAAGAGGGATAGTAAACACCCCATCAAGCCAGTAGGAAACATACAGCATAGGAAGGATGCTCCTTCTAGGATGGCTTGCAATAGGCGTCGAGTGGGTAGACATACTATTAAAATTGAATCAAGTCTAAAGCCTTAAATCTAACTAATCTAAGTCTAACATAAAGACAAACTATGAACAATTTTGATAAAGCAAGACGGTGTCGCATAATTTTGTTTATGTTTGAGTAAACAGCTCTAAACTGAGCCACATAAAGTTGTTTGTGGCATCTCCGTCATGGTACAGTAGAAGAAGGCTTGCCTGTGCCCTATTTGAAGAAGCTGGATTTCTAGTTTACCCGGCTAGTTTTTTTCAGATACCAAGCTTAGACTGAGCTCAGTTCAGTTATCATGGCGACTCTTGTTGTGAGCCTAACCTGGAGGGGAGCGTACCTATGTTCCCCGGGTCCTATGTTCCCCGCTTTGTATGTGACCAGGGAACATAGAACCCGGGGAACATAGGACCCTTTTTTGAAAAAGGGTCATATGTTCCCCGGTCTGTCCCTAACCCTAACCCTAACCATAACAAAATGCTGAATTAAATCAGCGAAGGCATAGGCCTATGTCATGCAATTCGGCAATTCTGGAAATTCTGGGGGAAAAGATAAGCCCTTTCTAAATATTATTAGGACCCGTTAAGGAATTGCGGGGAACATAGGACCCTTTTTCATAAAAAGGGTCCTATGTTCC
>OMKX01107449.1:0-10039 GCA_900302425.1 Brosme brosme
ATAACTATTATAGTTGTGTTCAGATTTATACAGATGCTTCAAAGAACTTAGCTAACAAAATCGGTATTTCATTCATAGTTCCAGAGTTCAGCATTAAAATTTGCAAACGAATCAGTGATGTACTGTCGGTGTATACAGGAGAGATAATGGCAATTTTGTTAGCATTACAATGGGTTGAAGAGGTGAGACCTTTGAGAGCAGTAATATGCTCTGACTCCAGTTCTTCATTAATCAGCTTGAAGAATAACAAATCAGATGGAAGACCAGATGTTTTAATAGAAATGCAGCAAACATTATATAGAATTCAAATGATGGGACTAAGTATAATACTTGTATGGATACCAGCACATATAGGAATCAAAGGAAATGAAGTAGCTGACAAATGTGCAAAGGAAGCAACAAAAAGGAATCATATTGACATCACGGTTCCCTTTAGTAAAACGGAAATGAAAACCACAATCAAGTATAAATTGAAAGAAAGGTGGCAAAAGCAGTGGGAAGAAGAGATAAAAGGAAGGTGGTTATACAGAATTCAAAGAAAAGTAGGCGTGATGAGAAGCACGGGGAGAACCCGGAAAGAGGAAACAATAATATCCAGGTTACGCTTTGGTCATACACGATTAAACAGTACATTTTTAAAATAGGAAAACACAATTCGGGAAGATGTGAATATTGTAATGAAGAAGAAATTTTAGAACATGTTATGCTTTACTGTCAAAAATGTGATGCTGAGAGAAGGGAAATGATATTGAATCTTAAAGAAATTAAGTTGAATTATGATTTACGGGATCTTTTACAAAGAAGTTCTGAGGAGAAATGTTATCCTTTTTTGTTTCAGTATCTTAGGAGAACAAGCTTAATAGAGAGAATCTAATATATTTATTTATATATATATATAATTTTTTGTTGTTGTGGTTTTGGTATGTTTTCTTTGATTTATTTATTTTATTTATTTATTAATAAAATTCAGGAATGTGTAAAAGTCCCGATTCACACTCCATACCAGTAGGTGGCGGTAATGCACTAAAAAGTTGCTTGTCAACCGCCATAAAACATTAAGAAGAAGAAGAAGAAGAACACCATTTGATGGGAAAAAGTTATTTTCAGTTTCTTTATCAGTTTCTATTGCTATATCACATGTGAATAATTCCTTATAATATTTTTCCATTTCATGTAGGATCTCTGTTGGGTTGCTCAATATATCTGACTCGTTCACAATAAGCTTCTGTATATTCTTTTTGGATATGTTTCTTTTTTGCAGCTCTAGAAAGAATTTGTTGCACCTCTCCCCCTTTTCCATCCATACTGCTCTTTTTTTAAAATATGAAATATTGGATTTCTCCGTTATAATATTTTCATATTCTTTTTGCTCCAGTTTGTCCAATTTATCTTGTGTGGTTTCTGATCTATCTATAGCTAAAGTCATAATCTCTATTTCTTTTTTTATATTCTGTTCTTTTTGTCTATATAATCTTTTCCTGTGTGATGCTAATTTTATTACATGTCCTTTAAAGGCACATTTAAAGGCACCCCAAACTATGAGTGGACTTGCTGATCCCACATTATCTATAACAAAATCAACAATAAAGTTTTTAGTTTTTTCTATAAATACACAATCGTCCAATCATTTCTGGTAAAATTTCCAGTACCCAGGTTCTCTTGGATATTCTGACATTTGCAGATGTAATGAGATAAGTTGATGGTCTGACTTTAATTTGTCCTCTATTATAACCCGTTTCACTTTAGATATCAGTGAGAATGATATGAGAAAATAATCAATTCTACTGGCTTGATTTTGCCTCCTCCATGTAAATCTTTTCAATTTAGGATATTTTAACCTCCAAATATCAACCAGGTCTCTTTCATCCATCATTGATTTTATTTATTTTTGAGTTTGAGGGTGATAACTACTAGGGTTATTTCCTTTATGATCTAGATCACTATTTTGAGCTACATTATAGTCTCCAACCATTATATAATAATCACTGATGAAGTCTGATCCACTAATAGTTTTGTTGATATCCTCAAAAAAGCTTGGACTATCAGAGTTTGGTCCATATAAATTAACCAAACATATCTGTTTGTCTTCAATACCAAGCCTCAAAATAATCCATCTTCCTTCACTTTGAATTTTTGTCTGTTGTAAAACTATATTAGAGTGTTTATTAAAAAGAATCATCACCCCTCTAGAATTTTTTAGACCATGCGAAAACACAATTGGACCGCCCCATTCTTTTGTCCACAGTGCTTCATCGGCCTGTACTGAATGTGTTTCTTGTAGACCAATTATGGAGTATTTTTTTTCGTGAAGCCATGTAAATATTTGCTGCCTTTTTTTTACCTATAGCTAATCCATTACAATTGTAACTTGCAATCAGTATTTCTTGACTTCCCATATTGTTTTATAGTCTTAACCTTATCTCTCTTGTTAGGCAGGCCAGCATGAAATACATAACAGTTATCCACAGCATGAAAAATAATAAAACTTGTCTCCTTGCCACCCAAACCCCCCCTCCCGCCACATCTTCCCTTTGCCTCCAGATACATCCATACCTCCCCTTCCATACACACAATCGTCCTTCCCCACTACCCCTAAGGCCTAGACTAGGACAGCAAAATAGACCCATCACAGGACAAAGCATATAGGCTACCCACACAAAAAAAGAGAAAAAACAACAACCTCATAATGCTACACCATGAGCGTTCAATCGATTTCTCCTTGAGTCTATCTGAACTAAACAACATCAAAAAGTCTCGCATTTCTGGCTGAGCTGTTAGTTCACCACCCGCACAAATGCGTGTATTAATTCTTCGGCCAGCCAGTTGAAATCCATCACAGCCAAGTAACTTTGAAATCTCGGTACAGTCGATTTTCCTTTGATTTTCCTTGAGTCTATCCTTTATTATCTGAATTAAAACAACAACAAAAAGTCTCGTATTTCTGGCTGCTCTGTAGTTCACCAGCCGCACCAAACATGTATTAATTCTTCGGCCAGCCAGTTGAAATCCACTTTCGGGAAAGGAAACGTGTCAAGAAAATAATAGTTCTCTGGTTACTTAACAGGTTTTCATTAATTCACGAGTTAGACTACTCACTCACAGCCAAGTTGTAACTTTGGAATCTCGGAACAGTTGATTGTTGATGAATAGTTTATCCTTATTTAGTCGCACTTTAATATTTTTGTCTTTGTGGTCCTTCATGATCGGAAACAGCACGCGTCGTCTTTCCACAATCTCCCGAGGATATTGGTCAAACATAGAGTAGTTTGATCCTTTAAGATTTCTTCCTTTTCCCATCACCTCCATTTTTGTTTTATAGTTAAGAAATCTTACTACGATGGGCCGTGTTTTTCCGGCAACACCATCGGTTGTTTCAGCCTCCGGATCCTTGCGGCCTAGTCGGTGCGCTCTCTCAATTGTGGCCTCAGACACCTGTTCATCGGGCAATTTCAGGTCTTTTTTCATGAAGTCCCTCACCAGTGATTCTGTGACGATGTAATCCTCTTTATCTTTCTCTTTTATTCCCATGATCACAATATTATTCCTCTTGCTTTGGCATTGCGCATCAAGCATTTCTTCCTTCAATTGTTTGTTTTCTTTACCGAGCCTCTTGACTTCAGTTTGCATGCTACTCACGGTCGATTTCAAGACGGCGTTTTCTTTTTTCAGATCTTCTATCAACTTGTTTGTAAAGTCCATGGACGTCTTAAGATCACCTATATCCTTTATCATATCATGCAAGAGGTCCAGTTTTTTTAGCTTGATTTGTTCGTGCATTGCCTCCAACATTTCGCGGTCTGATTGTGACAATCCAGTCGAATCTATCTCCGTTTCACTTGCGCTAGATCCTAATTCAGCTCTACTTCTTTTTGTGTCGTTCCCAGACTTACTAGCCATATCAACAATATATTGATCTATAAAGAGCTCAAGCTCCTCTATTTCGTTATCCAGTTTGCTTTGTATATTCTCAATTCTATTAGATTGTATGATTAATCGGGTAGCATTCAAACGCGGTGCCTCATGCTCCTTCCGCCATGACTTCCCCAAAGCGCACTGGTTGCCATAACGACGTTACGTGTGGCAGCTGAGCTGCCGTAAATGGCTTTGTTTTTGGCCTAAACTAGGTGCCGCTGGCTAGGAAATATCCACATATTCTAAGGTGCCTTTTGAAGGCAAACTGCAGTTATCACAGTTCAATTTGAATTAATAAATTACTTTTATAATCAACATGACTAGTTTTTTTTCCAATCACTCTCTGAGGGCTGCAACTTCATTCCGAGAGATGTTTTAGCGCAGACAGATTTGGTAGGGACACAGCCAATTCGTAAAAGCAAACCACCAAGCTCATTGATTTAACAAGGCAGGTTTATTTGACACAATTCATTAATTTATCATTTGTGAGAGGTCATTCCTTTTCCTGAGTGTGAATTGAATATTTCTGTTGTTAAGTCAAATGCTAATTTCAAGCTTCCTATTTATGTATGGTGTACCCCTACATTCTATTGTATTAAAATATACTAGAATGGTAAATTAGGAGGCCGTAGCCCTACAGGAAGTGATACAATGAGAAGGGGACTTTGAGGTCAAGGACACTCACAAGTGAGCTCTAGACCTGGGGTTTCTTTTATATCAAAGAGGGTCTCAAAGGACATATATACGATTATCAATTTTGGGGCTCCAACCCGTCAAGAAGTGTCTCACAAAACCTCAGGAAATGCTCCATCTCGTGGTGCCACACCCAGCGGCTCGCTTGCAAGATTGTGAGCTGAAGTTCTTCTAAGAACTCACCCTACCCATCCAACATGCATATCTGAGAATCAGACCTCTATTTCATAACAAAATGCAAAATGCAAAAAGGACATGAACTTCTTTTAATCTCATAAGGGGCATGGTGCGACACCTTTTGACCCCAGACTTGAAAAATTTGTCCACAGGCTGTGTTTACACGCCCACCGAAAATGGGGAACTAGAAACTGCCGGCTGTTTTATGGCCATTTACTTTTATTTGGATTTCTTGCGCTTACAGAAAAAAAGTTTACCCAAAGGGGCTGGTTATTTGACAAAACCTCTCAGAAGTGTGGCCCACAAGACCTAGTTGAACAGACAGTGGTGGAAAAGGCAGTTTTGGAGATAGGAAGGTCGTACCGCCTACTTACTCAAGTCTTGACAACCTTATTCTAGGTCCTGACTGGGACCCCCACACTGAACCTTGGCCGCCTCAGGGGCAAGGGTGGGGGGTGGGGGGATGGGTTCAGGGTTAGGGTCCGCCTTTTCGCTAAGCGATCCAAGATTTTCAGAGCGATCCCAAGATGCTCCCTGGTTGAATGGTCTAATGGCAAAGTTTCTATCCACTGTCTACGAATTTAGATTAATGTCTAGCAACGGCTTGTGTTTCCAATGCGTTTCAATGGAGCATTTGATGATGCTTTGTGAGCCTTTCCTGTAGGGCTAGAGCCCCCAAATTTATAACTTTGAGACCAGACGTCTCTATCTGATTCACAAGTCATTCTAGGCTCCCATTAATAGTGTGTTTTTTAACATCTTCGTATGACCTCTCAGGGAGGGATTACATCACTTCAGGTTGAACTAGAACCACTAGAACCATTTATGATCTTTTATGTCCTTTAGGCGCTCCTTCATATAAAAAAGACCCCATCTCTTTAGCTCATTCCCAAATGTACTAGACCCCTAGATCACCCACCAATTCCGTCACTTCCGGTTTGGCTAGAGCATCCAAACATCATTTTAGTAGAGTTTAATGCCCTCATTCATATAAAAGTGGTTAATAGGAGTACAACGGGCCCCACCCTATAATTTGCGACCATAATGGGGGGCCTGGCTGTCACCCGTGGGCCGCAGTAACTTGGCCTTGGACATACACACACTAGGGGAACATACGTACACGCACACACACGCAATTTAAGAGCATACTAGACATACTCTTCCGACTTCTCACACACTCAATAATGTGTTTGATAATTTAAATAATTGTGGTCGATTCCACATTCCATCTTTAAAATATGGCCGTGATATTATAGAGCTCCGGGAGTCCGGAAATGGTAACAATTACTTCCTCCGCCACTTTGCGTTCAATCTGGACTTCAGGGAGTGAACGCTGATCACGGCTGTCACGACAAAGCATCGAGCGAAATTCACGGGAAAGTTAAAATATTTCAACTCGAGCGAAGTGTTCGCACGGGAAAAGGCATATATTAAAAGATCGCTCATGGGATTTTATTAATTGATATCGGAACATTCAAATGAAGATCGATTTTAATCAGAAAAACGATTATTTGAACCCAGCCCTAATATGCGTGCATGGTACAGAAAATGAAATAATGGCCATATAACGTAAAAAAACGCATATGGATACATACCAGGACTGGGGGTTGGGGGGATTCCGAACAAAAATGTAGCTCTTGGTTCCACATATTTGAAATACGTGTTGTGTATTAAAATAGATAATTTTTGTTATTCCTTAAACATAATATAGCCTCACGTTACCCCGATGTATTCCCTCAAATCCCCAAATGAGCATGAAAAACGCAAAGGGCAGTTTTACCAATTAACCAAAATTCCTATAGAATCACTGAACGAAGATTATGACAATAAAACAATGCATCTTGCCAAAGTTTTCTGGTTCTGCAATCCTTGGCGGTACGGCCCGACCAAACGCGTGGCCTCGATCGTGGCAATGCGAGGCAACGCCCCGCATTCTCTCTAGTGGCTGCTTGTGGGAGTTTACCACTTTGTCGATCGACGTGCTTAAAACCAGGAAATGAAATTCCACCTCGAGTCCGTATGGTCCGTCAGTACTGACTGAATGTCGATTGTCCAATCGCATGGCCGAACGCGAGCTTGTAGACGCGCTCATTTGCATAAAGTTAACTGAAGTTCAACTTTTGTCCCTCCCCTTTACACACGCCGCGTTCACTCGCCCGCACGCAGGCCTACCCAGAATCCCTTGCCCCAAGCGAGCACGCGTCCAGCGAGCCTCCAATACAAAGTGAATGGGAGACGAGTAGCACTCGCTCGCGGCCACGCGTTTGGTGGGACTGCACCTTGGGGCTTTCGCAGGCGCACTGATCACTTGTGTTGCCAGACATTCTTAAGAATCTTCTGAGAAATTATGTGTGACGCCCACCAATGTCTTGTCACATTTGTGTTGTTTGTTTCATGGGTGGTTAACATGCGTTCACTATATAATATGCTGTGTGCATTCTGGCTTGTAGCCAGTCGGGGGCAGTGTGGCGCTTTGCTTCGCTTTGGGACGGTCTTTCCGGCAGGATCGGCGCTTTACGGTCTTTCTGCTTAGCGAGACTAGACGAACGGGAGGGAAGTTGCCTGTCTCACTTATTTCTCCAATTGGCAGGTTTGTGATTTAGTAATGTACTGTAGTGGGCCAGTGGGTGTGGGGTTTCCACGCCACCAAGTCAAATGATACACACAACACAGAGAGCAGTTCAATAAGGTGATTTATTCAAAATAGACGAATAAGTGTCACCAGGGGGGGGAAAAGGGTATTCCAGAGTCCGTAGTCCGTAGTCCAGGGGTCGTCACCGGGAGGGTTCTCACGCAAAGCGGTCGGTACACAAATAATCCGTCAATGTTCAGGTTTCCTGCACTCTTTGGCCACACACAGTTCACAGAGGCTCACGCAGAGGCACTCCGTAGTAGGCTCTCCTCCATGTGGTTGCATGCTCCCTTTTATCCCCAAGCACTCCTGCCTAATGCACCTCAGCCTTGCATCGTTAAGGGAGGCAGTCCCTGTAAAGCTTGGGGGTGGAGCCAGCATGCTGCCACATACCTCCCCTCAATCACCAGCCCTCCCTGGCGTCTGCCACAGTACTTACTGACTTTTATTGTACAGACATATTGTATTAATACCTGAGTAACCAGGAGATGGATTCATGATACATGTTGTGTGCGGTTGAGTACTTGGATTTACATGTGTTATAAGATTGCGCCACGGCTCCTGATGTCCAGGTCACGTCGATCAGTTTTGTTTTTGGCTCCGCAAACATTTGGATTGGCTTCATTGTATTTTTCGAAGATGAAGAATTATTGTGAATGTAATTTTCGTGTGTTTCGTGGTGCATGTAAATAAACGGTCTCTTTCTGCTTAGCAAGACTAGACGAATTGATTTCACACAAACACAATATCTGTGTGCGGGTCCTGTAACCTGGGACCTGTAACAGATGCATAACATTTCGTAAGATGTGTAACGTATGAGACCAGCCTGATTTGTGCAGGTGTGAAGCCTCACCCAGCCCCAGTCCAATCAGACTTGGCCAGGTGAGGCTTATTAAACCAGCCATCACCCACACACACTCCCACATACCCAAAACACAGAATTGAGGCTGGGGAGAATGACTGGATGACTTTTATTGGGGTTCTTGAGAAACAAGGACGCAGGGTCTCTAGTTCGTCCTCGGACGAGTCCTACAACGGTGTTTCGAATCTTCTCGATCCACACTCAGCCTGGTGCAGCCCCCATTCATATACTTCTATAGGGTGGGCTTCTAGGTCCAGCTTTAAAGGACCCATGGCATGAAAATTTCACTTTATGAGGTTTTCTAACATTAATGAGTTCCCCTAGCCTGCCTATGGTCCCCCAGTAGCTAAAAATTGCGTTCGGTGTGAAACGAGCACTAGGTATCCTGCTCGCCTTTGAAGAAATGAAAGCTCAGATGCACTGATTTGGAACGTGTCCCTGTATGTCGTCATAAGGGGCCATGTTACCTCCCCTTTCTCTGCTTTGCCCGCCCAGAGAATTTGGCCCGCCAATGAGACAATGAGCTACGACCGTGCGAGCGCCACATGTGTGTGTGTGTGAATACACACACTGTAACGCAAGTGTTGTACACTTCTTTGTTATTTGGATAAATCGAGCGTCAGCGTCAGTTCTGGCAGGCCATGTAGTCAAGAGCTAACCGCTTCCCCTCGGCTAACAACAACACGGTCACATCAGCTGATCTGTCTCAGCTGTTCTGCCTCAGCTGATCAACTCCCCTCGCTTCTGAGTGGCCACGCTCAAACAAGATTCAAGATTCAAAGTGTTTATTGTCATATGCACAATAAGAAACATGTTCTCAGTCATACAATGAAATTCTTCCTTTGTTTTCCACAGACTGAATGCCAAGAAAGAAATATAAAAAATGTGCAATATACAATATACAAAAAAATAGAAAAAAGCAGCAACAATATATATATAAAAAAAAGTGCAATATACAATATACAATAAAATAGAAAAAAGCAGCAACAATATAGAATATACAATTTACAAGATAAATGGAAGAGCAGCAACTTGATAAGATGATACATTTAAGTAAAAATAAAATAAAATAAAACGGAATGGTGCAAATCCAAGAAAGTGTGCCGTAGTGCATGAGCAAAATGTAAACATTGGCGATAGTCCTGAGGTAGAATAATAACAATAATAAACACAACAGACTCCTATCTGTTGTTAAGGAGTCTGATGGCAGTGGGGAAGAAAGAGTTCTTTAGTCTGGTTGTTTTGGACTTCACACATCTTTACCTCCGTCCTGAGGGTAGAAGTGTAAACAGTCCATGCTGGGGGTGGGTGGGGTCCTTGAGTATGGAGGCAGCTCTCCTGTGGACTCTGCGGTGGTAGATGCTCTGCAGAGAGGGCAGTGGAGTTCTGATGATCTTCTCTGCCGTCTTTACCACTCTCTGCAGTCGTCTGCGGTCCAAAGCAGAAGTGCTGCCGTACCAGACGGTGATACAGCCAGTCAAGATGCTCTCAACAATGCAGCTGTAGAAGTTTCTGAGGATCTCAGGCGACATGCCAAACTTCCTCAGCCTCCTCAGGAAGTACAGCCGCTGTTGCGATTTCTTAACCAGCTGTGTGGTGTTGAGTGTCCAAGTGAGGTCGTCGCTGATGTGGACGCCGAGGTACTTGAAGCTGCTCACCCTCTCTACTTCAAGCTCCCCGATGAACAGTGGCCGATGAGGACTCCTTTTCTTCCTCATGTCCACTATCATCTCCTTGGTCATGTCCGTGTTGAGGGTGAGGTT
>OMKX01107451.1:0-13005 GCA_900302425.1 Brosme brosme
ATTATGGTACTACAGTACTACAGTATGGTACTACAGTACTACAGTATGGTATTACAGTACTGCAGTATTACAATATGGCACTACAGTACTACAGTAGGGTACTACAGTACTACAGTATGGTACTACAGTACTGCAGTATGGTACTACAGTATTAAAGTATGGTACTACAGTACTACATTATGGTACTACAGTATTACATTATGGTACTACAGTACTACAGTATGGTACTACAGTACTACAGTATGGTATTACAGTACTACAGTATTACAATATGGTACTACATTACTACAGTAGGGTACTACATTACTACAGTATGGTACTACAGTACTACATTATGGTACTACAGTACTACAGTATGGTACTACAGTACTGCAGTATGGTAAGCACTAAGGCCCTTGATCAGATACCTGCTAAACGGCTCCAAGCAGCTGGTTGATGCCTTGCTCAGGGGGCGACCTTGGTGTGTGGTATATGGGTGTTACTCAGTGTGGGTTATTCATTATTTAGCAGACACTGGAATTGGCTACAAACATTCGACAATGCTGTATAAATGCAGCCAACTTTAGGCTTAATCTAGAGTCATTAAAGATACAGAAGTGATTGTGGGACAGGATAATTAAACCAGGGTAATATGATGTTGCAGGGAGGACGTATTCAGCGATAAGCGTAATGGGTAGACAGAGCCAGTCCTGGTGCTTTGGGAGGGAGAGCAGATGTGAGAGAAACACAAGCGCTGACGAACAAAAGGGTGATTAAGGTCCAACAGAATCAAATCAAACAGGTTTTCAGATTAAAAATGTACATCTGCTGGCTGTTTAGGCCCGCCGGCTTGTAGCGTGCAGGGCTTTAATGGCTCAAACGGGAGGAGAACGTGGAGGATCCTGAGTGATGAAGCTGGTAGCCCTGGATCACCAGTAGAATCTTCTTCTGCCTTCGGTAACGCCGGGCAACACGCCCTATTGATTTTGTATTGGAGGCGATAACTTCCCGGGACAGCTTGCGTTGGTTCTTCAGTGCTTGCGGCATGTTAAAAGAGGTGAGACAAAGGTTTACCTTTGGTTAACTTCCTGCAAATTAATTTGTTGTCTGCAACTTGTTTGGCTATTTGATAGGACAATCAACATTGAGTGAGCACAGGTGCGCTCCAGTTGATATTTATTACCTGGTTTGAAGCACTTCCATCGGTGACGTTGTAAACCCCAACAAGCAGCAGCCAGATAGGCGAAGCAGTGTGTTGTCTACTGCAGTATTGATTCGCGCACGGAGATGGCACCACGAGAGCAGTCGTAGATAGTGACCATCACCTCACCAATACCAACCATAACAAATATCCACGGATCCCATGGAGAGAGCTGAATCCCAGCTAAGGAAATTCAAGTTAGATGAGCTGAAAAGAGTTTCATGCTAATGGAGTAAGATTCCATCCACATTGTCTTTGAGTCCCACTGGGATCAGCCAGCTTGAATGGAAGATATTTGAGATGTGTTGCCATCGTGTGACAACATAATGCATGTTTGAACTCCAACCTCAAATATTCAGAACAGCAGATTGACTCAAACCCTTACACACAGTTGTTATCTTTGCCAAATAGAGCCTGGATTGTGCCAAGACCAGATCTGGACAAAACAAACGTGTCTTTGTAACATATGCAGCTGAATAAATTCAACACCCTATGCTTCAAGCATAAATTTACCATTTTATGACAAGCAGATGTAATTCAAATTCATCAGATGTAAGAGGAAACATTGCAGCAGATGCAGTGAAGCCCATGAATACTTCTGCCGTTTGGGGAGAGCGGAGGAGGAGAGGTGGGCAGCCATTATCTATGCCGATACGGAGGTTGACCAGGGATTATTTGACTGGTGTTGGTTTCACGTCCCACATCCAGATCCATCTCCAGCACGTCGATCAGCGTCTGGAGCGTGTCTCCATTAGCCTGTCTCGTGGCCTTCTCCTGTCCCCCCACCCTGCCATCCATCGCTGGGGTGTCAGCCCACCTTAATTGGCGCGTGGTAATTATCCAATCACGCAATATTAAGTGTCTTATTTGTGGAAATGTGGTTGCTGGAAATGAATAGTTATTGATCAGCAACACTGACATTCAACTTACTCCTTTTTCGCACATTAGTCCTGCATTGATTGCTGGCAGCGGTGGCTGTGTGCGATACGTACAATCGACCAGAATCCTAATGTGCGGTACAGGCTTGACCATTAGATCCATCCATTATCACCGGCCGCCGTCTATAGACCTGTCACAAAGGCCTTCTGGGAAATTGGCTTGGAGACATGATTGGGATTGTGGCTGGGGGAGGCCGATTTGGCTTCTCTGGAGTCTGTCGTTGCTATATTGTCAACATATCACAGGCTGGACCGCAGGGCTGCAGCTTACTATTTGAATGGAACCGTGGGAAGTGTTTTAAGCAAGTGGCTGGTTATTAATCAGAAGTGTAGTTTTTAGATATTTATTTGGACGTTCTTTGTTTTTGTGTCGGTTGAAATACAGCAACACTGTTGCTGTATTTTTATGAAGTATAGAAAAGGATTTTGTGATTGAAGATGTTGATGAATGGGTGTCGTGTGTAAAATAATTTGAAAGGTATTTGCTATTAGTCTTGTTATTTTCTGATTATTTATGTGACTTTGATTAAAAAGGCACTTTGAGTACGGCTCTGATGATTGTTCGAGGGTTTCGATGTCAAAATGTTGAATGAAATTGGAACCGTTCAAAATTCGATTTTCCACTCCACAAAATTGTCAGGTAAAACACAATTTTCCCAGGTGTTATAGGATGATGTAGCTGCTATTTCTCATTTTGTTTTGTTGAAACCTTGCAATGATGCATCACAACCTGCTGCTGGTAACCTTGGCAGAAGGCCTTTATATATTCACAACAAGATCCGGAGATTCATCCCCTTATACCTGGCTGTCCATGCAGACCAATCCCTCTCTGTTCTGCATGTATGAGTAGGCCCGGATGGCTGGGGGTCTGAAGTTTGCAGGAGATCTATCATCATAACACAGGTAGGCAGTTTAATAACGCTGCCGGCGAGCGCTGGGCAACGATGGACATTTATTCAGCATAACAGGGCCAATGTTCTGGGGCCGGCTGACAGGGGGGCTAGGCAGGAAAAATGACACCCAGTAGGCCCACCTCCGCAAGATCACCTGCTGAACTCCTAGCGGGGAGGTGGGGGAGGAGGTGGGGAGGGGGGAGCTAAACCTGGAATATCCTTTCAAACCATGCGTCGTCCTGAAGGTAAATACAGAGTAGAGATGTACAGAGACGTCCTCATCTGTATCTAGCCAACAATATACTCCATCTCCGTATCTGTATTTGGGTATAAGACCAGGAGTGGGGGTGGTTTATTCCGAACGTTGCTTTAGATCAAGGGCAAATGTTGTATTTTCCAACCTTATCACAAAAATATTCCTTGATTGCAAACGACATAGTCCTGAACCAGAAATGCTCATCGTAGAAAAAAAGGCACTCCATGATGCCCAATAGTTCAGCACATCGGGGGCACCCACAGGTCCTCAGGGACACCCACAGGTCCTCAGGGACATCCACAGGTCATCACGTGGGTGGATGACACCTCGTGGGTGGATGACACCTTGTGGGTGGATGACATCACCTGGGTGGGCGTGTATACGACAGAGCACAGCTTGAGTCATCACATAACACACAATGATCCGCACGTTCACCAAAACATGTAACACATACAGCTAAAACAATGGCCCTAAGCTTTATTCTGATAGGGTGCGGGGTAATCCAGCTGTCACACCAGGCCTTTGTCTCGCTGGCTCGCGAAGGAAGGCTCTAAATAAAACAACTTGTTTGTGAAATCAGGGTCATGCAGCAAATGAAATGGGTTTATATTGTGGCCATTGTGGTTTATATTGTGACATGTCTGTCAGAAAAATAATTTCTGTCAGAAAAACAATTTCTGACAGACATGCCATCAATCATGATATTTTTTCCTGGAATTATAATGAGCAACTTCGGGTAGAAGTATAGAAATATCTATTTCCATAGCATTATTTGTGTTTTTCCGAAGAATGCATTGACTACATCCGTAGTAAAGACCCAAATTAGCCACACACCTAACCCCTTAATTAATACACCCAATCTTCATAGGGTGTTCATGATTAAAAAGGGGTGTGTATTGACGGGGCTGGCCTGTGTGTGTGTGTGGGAGGGAGTAGCAGGACGGTGTGTCAGTGGTGCGCTAATAGGACCTGGTGCATTAGGCTCGTCGCAGGCTGATAGGCTGCAGAAGAAGCCTGAGCAACAAGGATGAAAGCGGCAGGAAAATAAAGTCCCCCCGTAGGTTTGAAAAGCCAGCAGAGACTTGGGACTCTTTCATAAGGAGCTGCTAAAGCACAGTGGCTCATTAGCATAGCGCCTGGTGCAGCATGATTGACATGTGCTTCGGTATTACCTCTAGCACAGTCTAAGTAGGCCAGATCGGCATCTCAAATGACTTTTACCTTTTACTGCCTTCTTCAGAAAGCTCGATAATGCAGAGTTTCATTCAAATGGCAATGAAACATAGCATATCGCATGTAGCGTGTAACCTTATTGTGCAGTCGACTTAACATTTAACTTTGCAATTCTTCTGATGCATAAAACAGGAAGCAGCGTTTTGTCGGAAATGCTGCGTTTCTCAATACAACCAAGGTGTTCATACTTTGATGAATAATTGAAGTTGGAGGCTTAGAAAAGAGCTCTTCGCTTGGATCTTCATTGACAAGGGCAAGGACTGAGCCGTCTGATGGCGAAACGCCCAAAGAAACAAGGCTTTAACAGCAGTTCATTGAACAACGCCCACAAACCAACATCAACCAAACTTGTGGTGACAGGGCATCGCCTCCGATGGCCTTCAATCTGTCCTGTCTTCTGTTTCCGAACGCCTCCTGTGTTGCGTGTAAGGATGTGAAGGAGGAGGCGAAAGCCGGAGGTAAATCATGAATACTGGATGAGACGACGGGCAGCTGACGAGGGCCAAGGCCGGTGTTGTGTGTCGGATTGAGCATTGACAGAATATCACCGGACCTTTCCCTGGCTTACTTCCTGTCACATTCTACCCTAGCTGGTGTCATCCGGGAGAAGTTGTTGAGTTGAACCCCATAAACCTTTGCAACAGGGTCGTATCGACTCTTTGCAACAGGGTGGTATCCCAGCCGGAGTGGATACCGAATACCGATACATCAGTGGGCTGAACGGAGATGATGTGCATATGGTGGTGGCAGGCTGGCACTTGAATAATATCACGTGGCTGATAAACTGCTTTTGTAGATGGAAGAAGTCATCTCAAGATAAAGTTATATGTGGCAATATTTTCATGACTCCATTAAAGATTCAGTGGGTTACTGGATTGACTGTAGCCGGCTCGGGCAAAATGGAGGAGGCAATTATAGATTGCTTACACAGCACCAATCCGGAAGTGGACCATTTCGGAGATACTGAACGTAAAACAACGCAACTGAACTAGCCACTGTTCCTGGTTATTGTTGCTCAAATATTGCCGTTTTATTGGCTGACCTATGGGTTGAACCAGGAAAAGCATTTGTTGTACTTGAGATTGCCAAAAGTTATTAAAAATCAGGGAAACGAGTGCAAAGATTGCCTGAGGAAAGGAGGTGTTTATGGTTGGCCAAACTGAATCAGGATTACCAGGGCAAGAATCTTAACAATAACAAAATCATTGGAAAGTTTTTGTTCATAGTGTTGTTGTGTGGTACAATACACAAAGTATACCATGCTCATCAGAACAACCAACATTTATTAAAAGAGCATACTATAATATTAGAACACTTGAATGACAGAACAGACCGTTTTGTATGCAACGAGATGAGTTACAACTTTACTAGTCAGAATAGCATTCTGAGATGTACAAAGAAGTACTCATTTAATTCTGAAATAATCAGAATCATCAATCAATAATAATCAATGAAAATTATTCAAAGAAGTCTGTTCATCAGTGTGACCGTCACCAAAACCGAAACTTGCACTTTCTGCACTGAACAACGTCCAGGGCGCTGAGCTATCACTCATAAACTCATTAGCCAATGGGTGCAGTCAGGCAGCGCAAACGATAGAGATGGCAGTTTAAGCCAGCAGTGAGGGCAAAAGTCAGTGAGAAAGAAGCAGAGGGAACTGTAACAAAAGGACATATCAAAAATGTAAAAAAGAATGTACACGATTACACAAATAATTTGTTTGCAAGTTATAGGTTTTACTTTTGAGATAATGTTTTCGCTTCAGTTAGTTTTATTCTCTCTAATTCTTATTTTTGTTTGCTATTTAAGAATTGTCTTTTATTATATTATCACACATCTGATTCCATAGACGCTTTTCCTTGGTTAAGAAATCCTTATAATATAAAATATAAATATAGATTGAACGTTCGGCATGCGATCCATTCTGTCGTTTGCATCCGAGTATCTCAGTAATGGCTGTGCTCAGAATATTTCTTTGTTATTTAGATGTTATAACTTAAGCCAGCAAGCCACGTTTGGTTGATCTAGTTTTTAATAAAAAATGAGCCTACTGCAGTAGCCTAGTGTTTCAGAATTTTAAGTGAAGCCCAAGCTTTGTAAACCATTACTCTAAATAAATGGTAATGTTATTCTTATAGTTTTATTGGGCTTTAATAGCCTCGGCAACAAACATTATTTGTTTCACTATCAAATCACACTCATAGCCGTTCGTAGCCTAGTGTAGTCGAGTCAAATCAAAATGCATATGTATAAATTTGGCCTTTCTAAGGTCTATCTTCATATTTTCCTAAGCCTATGTCTTACCGCAATTCTGTCAACCGGAATGCTTTCTGAGACCTTTAATCTCTTTGTTGTATCTGTACCTCCGGTCCCATCGAGGTCGGCCACGCGGGAGTATTGGCCGAGAATGAATGATTTATGATTAACAAATAATTGCGGGGAAAACCTTACACCAGAGACACATATGGCCCTGCGGATATGTACAAACTTAAGAAGCCCTTACTCTGTTGGCCAACCTTGACCTTCGACTGGTTTGTTTAAATGAGGCTATGGTACTTGGTAAGTCCAATTTATTATATGCAACATGTAATGCATAAGTAAGAGGCTGCCATTGGACATCTGATACGTTTAAATTAAATTGTCATATTCTGTATTCTTCTGCTGAAGAAAATAATGTAAGGTCAAAGTTTCTGCTATGGAGCTTTGTAAATGCGATAAGGACAGCAAATACAAATCCTAGCGTGTATAGGTAGGTCATTTATCGATCCAGAGTAAGAGACTGTCGATGCATGCTGTGGCGTTGAACCAAGGCCTGCATGTTTGTGAGGTTTTGGGTAAAAAGTAACAGGGGTTTTATTCAAAACGGTGGCAAAGGGAAGGGTGAAAATCCAACTGGAAACCTCTCTGACCGGGGGAGGTTTGGCGTGATGTCTCCAGGGTGAGCTGGAGGCTGGCTAGATGACACAGGATAAAGGGGTGAGACACGGTAGGCAGCGCACACAGCAGGTCGCTCTTCTATAGTGTCTCTCTTCTCAGTGTTTCTCAGCGCGGGGGTTCCTCTTCAGGGCCTCTGGCCGCGTGCCGTCCTCTCTTAGGGGGCCACGGTCCTTCCTTGAGGGGATCTGTCTGTCTGTCTCTGTACCTGGCCAGCTGGCCTGTAGCCTCATGGCCGGCAGCTGTTCCCCATTGCAATCATGCAGCAGGTGCACTGGGTAATACTGATTGTCAATAGCTTCTCCCAGTGTGTGTCTTTGAGGGAAAGGCGTTGTCCATGGTCCTCCTCTCCTCCCTGTGGAGGCTCTTGGGCATCTAAACCCTCCACAATGTAAATAGGCTATTGCAATCTATAATTAAAATTAAGTCAACAAAACATCACAGCGTAAGGTGAAACAACTACCATCATTATCAGAAACACCACCACATGAGATAATTATACACAATTAAAAACAAAGGGATGAACAGCCATGCGTATTGGGAGAAATAGCTTAGCTTCTTTCCTTGTTGTTGTTGTGTTATCAAGCCATCCTGGCATGTGTTTGACCTAACCCCATGGGGTTGAGTAAAGTATTACAGGGCAATGACCACGGATTGAAGTTACGTGTGCCTCTGTCTCAGCATCCCATGGTACAGACGTGGTTGGTACCTAGTGGAAACATCACCATCTCATGAATACAACCGAACGGCATCACTCTCTCTGGAACATACTAATTGTTCTTTGTCATGCAAATGTATTCCAAAATGCTGCAGTATTACTGGTTGTGTAGGTTAGGCATTCATTTGGCCTTCCGTGTGGGTATTTTAAACACATTTTGGCCTTACGTGTTTAAGCCGTGTTTTCCCAGACGGTTTTCCATAGGTAACTCCCACCAGCAGGAACCCCACCAGGCAGCCTGTGTCCAACGACACGAGGCCCGGCGTCCGGTCAGAGTGCGCTCGTGGCCGTGAAGGGCCAAGCCCACAGCACTCTCCAGGAAATAGAAAGAGGAGCGTCGGTTTGACACCATCGAAAATCCTACCTTCGCTATGATTTCGAAACACCCTAGTATACCGTAATACCTCATTACAGCAAAAGCATTCTGTGCAATGTTTTTTACTGTACACATTTTTACTGTCCCATTTTGTGGACTGAATGTCCATGTTTGGCTGTTTGGTCCGAGCATCCCAACCCGAGCAGAAGGGTTTCCGCTTCGCTCCTCTCGGTAACCATGGGAACAGATATGTTTTCTATTAAAAGATGCCCAGTGGTGAAGGATCACAGCGCCATGCCTTAGCAATGTTCAACAAACCGTCAACAAGAGTGCATGTTTTTTTTAATAAATACATCTATTTGCAGTACGCCATACCTGTAAAACGCAGATTAGATGTGCATGAGTTTGCTTGTTCATAGTTTATGCAGACAACTTAACAGCTATTGGTGTCCTTTGGCATGACAGCATTTTGTCTCTGCAGTTGTTTTCAATACTATTCAGTATCCTTTGCTGTTTGATGACATAAAGTCTCTTTGATGTAGTTACGAGACTACCGCTCTAACTCTCTTCACAAGGCAATATGTATTTATTGTTCTTTAAATGAATGCCATTTCTTTATTTGTGAGAATTGATCATTAAGTTGTATATTACCTTTGAGATCAGTCAAATAATACCTGGTCTTTATCCGCTCTCTGAAAGTTGAAGCCACACCTACACTTGAGCTACACTTCAACAGAATACTTAGCGTTAAGCCCTGCAGACTGACAGGTAAAACACCTTTTAGCCGGCCGTACCTGCGGGCTGGGTGGGGTGGTGGGGTGGGGGTGTTCAAGGGTAGTGACCGGGACTTAGAGTCTGGAGCCCGGGGGATCCTCTTAAGCCCCAAGAGAGGAGCAAAGATCCCTCCTCCCTGATGGGGATGAGGCTACTTAATGGATGACAGAGTGTGTAAACCACAGGGAGAGCCCGCCTAACCCAACACACTGCTGTGAGAACACTTCGGCGCAGATGGGGTTTGGCCCCCACACATGCACACACACACGCACACACACACGCACGCACACACACATGCACACACGCAGGCACGGACACACGGACGCACGGACGGACGGACGCACGCACACATGCATGCACACACATACACACACACACATTATCGCACGCAGTCACAAAGCGACTTCAATTTCTGATGTTCCTTAAAAACCTTTTTAAAACATTCTACCATAGATTACCTATGCCTTTTGATGTGGTTTGGTTTCCCCTTTTAGTATATCTGATCATGAGTTAAATCCAGACAGAATTTGTGAATATTTTAAAGATAGTTAGAATAACAAAGGTTGTTCATTTAGTGGACAGTTAAACTCGCAGGGTCATCTGCATTTACATAGACTCATAAGTGTTCCCATGGTCCCATGGTCCTCTTTCCAACTGGTCCAAATGGTCCTCTTGTCCTCTTTTCAAACACTTTGGGTCCCGACCTTTAAGAAACGCTGGTCGTGGACAGCATGCTCCCTAGTGCCCTGAAGCAGCCGTACAGACTGCATGCACGGAGACTCTCAACAGAAGCCTGCGAACCCCACTAACACAGATATAACAGGTCATTAATACAAAGAAATCTCAGAAATCATTGTAGAGAATCTCTGGTAATTGTTCCAGGAAATCGGAGCCCTAGAGGTATTGAATTATGTTTCTTTATTTCTTAATCAGGATCAAGGTGAACGCTCAGAATAGATTTAGTTTTAGATGTAATAGAATTACTGAAGAGTAGTGCAAACCCTGGAGAAGAGTTCAAGTGTTTCTCACTGAATGAGAATACATCATTCATTAATCTACCCATCCATCCATCCCTCCATTCATCCCTCCATATACCATCCATCCGTACATTTATCCATCTATTCATCCCTCCATATCCTCCTTCCATTAAATCAAGACCTCGAAACATCCAGACATGCTTTCCACGACTTGCAAAAGCAAGATAAAATTTACCAATGACAACCGTTAATATAATCCCCATGTATTCTTTCAATATTCCCCTTCTTGCGGTGGAGCCCTGAATCCTAGTGTGAGTCATGTGTGAGTGGAGCCCCAGGCCCATATAAGAACACTTCCCACCGCCGCTGAGCCGGGCTTCCAGAGGATTCTACTCATAGTATTGTTTTGACTTCACCAGCTGTGCCTTGCATGGCGATGGGATAAAGCATGTTGCTGTAAAAGTGCCGATGGATCATTCCACGATTCCATGGCCCAGGGGGGCGAAGGGCTCTGTCTGTCCCCCTACCCTTTCAACTCTTTCATTTTGCTGCACTTGTCAAAGCACACACTGGCCATATGTTTATTTAATACCGCCTGCGTCTTGACGCAGAGCACACCCTGGGCCGCTTTAAAAATGCATCACCTGGAAAAAGTCTAACAATAAGTTGGGTTGAGTTTCTCCCCAAGAAGGAAGGCAGCGGCTATTGAGCTTATTTCCAAGCTGCTGCTTAACTTCTCAACACTTGCTTGTGAGGCCTTTTTAGCATGATAATGTGTTAAATATATACTTAAGAGTCATCCATGATATATATTCTAATATAATTCTAAAATATTTTTGCATTGACACAACGACAAATAGAAAAATACATATAAAAAAGAATATATTTATAACATCCCCATAATCAAATAATGAAAATAATTGTAAAATGTGCTGTTGATAGCCAACATGAGCGGAGGTCTGAATCCTGAATCCTGAACACCAGCCCACTTGTGTTTAGCGAGAACAAGTGCGGGATCAACGTTGCCTACTTCTGAAATCTGGTGCTCCCTGCGAGGCGCTTCCGTGAAGAGGCTGTTTTCTGGAACAGGGCTGAGCTATCCGCAGCCTAATCACCCGTGAGCATTCCCACCGATGTTCAGATGGGTTTGGGCCCTGCCTCAGGCCACAGCATTCCTGAGTAAAACAACGGCTCGCCCCAGTGTTAATCAGGAGGTTAATGGAAGGTTAATAGGAGAGGCGAAGGCAAACTGAAAACCTTAATACATTATGCAAATTCATTGAGCAAAGAAATGTACGTTTAGTACGTGCTGCTGAGCTGTTGACGCCAATTAGTGGTTAAAACACATCCACCTTTGATGCCCGGGAAAGAGATTTCATTATTTCATTAAGACCTTGAGCCCATGACATGTAATACGTTAACAGCATTCATGGTGTAATACACTGGATTTAGATCACTAACTCCTTATGCCTTTTTTGTCTCTTTGTTTGAATTGTTTAAAAAGCCTGTGAGCACACTAATAGCAATGTCTTTTCAGTTGAATTACCTCTCATTACTGTAACAGGGCTTTAATGGTTTCAGATGGGAAGATCTTTGTTATTCTCGTTTGCACATGGAAGTGCAGATGAGAGATAAATGTTTAGAGTCTATGGGGCATCGCCTTAATGTCCTGAACTCCAAACAGTGAGGAGGGAGTTGTTGTTGTTGTTGTTGTTGATAATAGTCGAGTAAATCACTCGCAGTCTTTACAGGCGAACTTGGCCAACACCTCTTTGTCTAACCTTGGCGAGCGTTGTTTTTCGTTGACTCATTTGGGGCTATAGGAGCCCACTTTCCCAGCCCTGCCTTCGTCCCCTGGAGTACGCACCAGCTGGGGCTCCTCCAGATCAGCTATGGTGGCTATTGTCCTGTTCGTTGTCCTCCTCAACGCCCTACTCTGTCCTCTATTCTCCTCGCGCAAACTCCACCAAGACAACTCCAGCTCTTTACTGAAAAACACTGCATTTAAAAGAGTCTCCCTGGTGGTTGAATCCTCCCAGACCTTCATCACGACCCTGAACGTCTACATGGTTCCAGCGCAGGGCCGGGCGCCAGGGCCCCGTTTTAAACAGTGCTTCACTGAAGAGGAAACACATTTCCATACAAAGAGTCGTTTGTAAAATGACAAATGATACAATAAGTCGATTGACATCCTTATTGTCCATGTTCAAATAACAGCCAGGTATTTTTATCCAACATCTTACTCTTAGCCTACATACATAGAATGGCGCCACTGAGATGAATAAGGCACGCAGAACAGACAAAGAGAAGTTGCTTTCCTGGCCCAAATATGCCCGAATCTGTGTCAAGCTGTCTCGCTTCTGGCTCAAAGCCTATTTTGAGGTTCGACCCAGACTGTTATTATTGCTAAACGCTCTCACAGCATGACAACTCCAACATATCTATGCAGTATCTGTGATTGAGTTTATGTTTTTTTAATCAGTAAGAGTACAAACTTGTATTTTGAGTTGTTTAGTTGAAGATTAAATAGTCATAAAATCAACACAGCAGTCTGAATAGATTTCCTCTTGTAAACAAGTAGTACTTGTCGATACATGCCAGTGTTTTCAGTTTCAACAACAACAAGGAAGGGGGAAAAAAACGAGAATTATTTGATAGTCTATTCTGTGCCCCTGGCTTCTTCACAAGCTTGAGTGGATCTGAAATAGAGAAATAGATTTTGGACAAGGTTTGACAATAAAAAAGCGTGAAAAATGTGTAACAGCCATCAATCTAGTGGCCAATAC
>OMKX01107454.1:0-16636 GCA_900302425.1 Brosme brosme
CCTGTACATACACAAACAAACACACACACACACACACACACACACACACACACACACACACACACACACACACACACACACACACACACACACACACACACACACACACACACACACACACACCACACACCAAAGTATTTAACTCCTGCTTACTTTAAGGGAGGAATTCATTTACATAACTTGTTATTGCACCTTTATGGGAAGGAAAGGGAAAACTTTATTTGATTCACTGTTGGCAGCATTTGATAAAAGTGTGTGTGTTTGTAAACCATAGAGTCCTGCCTGTTATCAGCAGTGAGGACCATTGTAACATAAACTTAACAACATAAAGAACAGGGCCACATACACTGTCCTTGGGAAACAGCTCCTCCCCTCTGCCACTGGCGTTCCAATATAGAGAGGAAACAGAACGGACGTGCCGGGGTGTCAGCAGCTTCCATCGCTGTGTATTACAAAAAGATGTCATAACATGTTTGCAGTGGGAACAAGCCCTGCATCCCCCCTGTGTCAGATTTCGGAAGGGTTGTAAAGCTAGATGAGTTATACGTTTGATTCTTTTTGGATACATATTCTCTACAATAGGTGTATTTTATATAATAGACCTATAAATGTGTATTATAATAATGTAGCCCATGCTGCTGATGAGGTATGGGTTTCTTTAAACACATACCCTACTGATGTTTCACAATGACACATTACACCAGACTTTTCAATTGTAAACAATATAACTAATACAAAAACATTTAAAAGGAAACATTGTGATACCACACATATAAACACAAAACGATTTTTCTTGCTCAATGTTTTTGTAACTAAGATATTCACTGAAAATACTACATTTCCAATAGACAGAGTACTGCTTGATAGAGATTTAAGCATGGTCTTAGTGCGTAGGTGAGAATCAGACTACTTGGCCGGACCCATAGTATAATTGAAGATTGAGAACCTGAAGAAACCCCTCTTGAGGAGAGGCAGACATTTATAATATGGATGTATCGGCATTTTCAACCATGGTAAGTGAAATCCAAATCAAGGTTTTGGATGCACTCCAACGCAGAGATCAGAGAAGCAGGAAAGAAGTCTTCCCTTCTCTGCGGGGGGAATGTGTCCTTTCAGAGTTTTATGTACTAAACACCACTCAGGTTTGAAGCTCAGTACATAAAGCATGCATTCCAAGAGCAAATAGACACAAAGGAAGCATGTTTGTGAGCGACGGTGGTATTAAAGGCATCACTTCCTGTATTATTGCTCCAGATCATTGAGCATATATGGGCAAAATCGGACAAAATGTAATTTCTTCTTCAAAACGTTACAGACCAAAAAGGATCAGGATAACAGGAAGCCCTAAAATATTGTCATAAAAAGCATTAGTTATTCAAGCTGTTAGTCTCTTCCATCATTTGTTTCTACATAAAAGAAAGTTGTCTCTGGCCTAAATGGGTTTTGTGTGGAAGAACTATGAATTATTATTAATTATTAGAAGTCAGCCACCCCCTATTATAAACTGATTTGTAGGGTGGTACAACATACGTTGCTATTGTCAATAATTGGGTACACAGTGGACTTAATGTGGTTCATACTAACCCCATCAATGAAGTGCGAGCACTTCTGTCCCACTTATTCTTTTCAGATTCCGACTGTTATTGCGAGCATACCAGACAAATAAGAGGTGTTGCTTTTAGTTCTGCTTTCATTGCAGCTGGAAGGAGATCTCTGCTTTCACTCATTTTGTTTATGGCCACAGAATGTACCAGCCAGGTGTGCATATGAGGGCTTTCCTTCATCTAAAGTAACCCAAATTCCTAAGCACAGAGCATGAGACAGAAAAGGGAGAAGAAGGGAGGGTCAGGGGTATAGTCTCCTTCAAACCAGACATCCACCCACTATGTGAAATGATGGAAACTCGGATGGGGTGGGGGCAGGTGAATGGGAAAGCAGATCCTGGCTGAAGTGGAAAATGGAATGTGGAGCTTGTGGAATGTTCTGGAATGTTTAGAGCAGTCATGGATAATTGAGTGAATCTGGAACAAGAAAAGACAAACGGTAAGGGGTGTGGAAGAATGTGCCTCTGGGATGTCTGAAGAAAAAATTCCATCCGGGCTTTCAATCGACCTATAGAGCCTCAGATTGGACTGTAGGAGGATGAACGCTGTTAGCTCCGTCAACTTTTTTAAACATTCCCTTCTCATTTAGGCTTATTTATCACTTGTGAAATATTAAGCAAGCTTTGTTAATTCCATCATAACATGTTCCCTATATTACAAATGCATCTAATCCATACCATGTAATAAAACAATAGAAAAACAATGGGGCTGGTAAAAAAATAAATACATTTTGACATTTATTATATTACAAACCCCATTTATTTGGAATCTTGACAAAATGAATGGACGCGATTTGACATGTCTGAGTTGCATCGTCACCGCTCATTTATTTTTGGTTGGATAAGTTCTTACGTTGTTACATTTTAAGCAGCATCTAGATGAATGATGGTGTAGCGGATGGTCACCTGTCTGGCGCCTGTGTTGCTGCTCAGTGCTGCACTGGGAGCTCATGCACTTCTTACACGTGACGATTTGTGCGCGTCATCGCCAGAGTGCTGTCGCTTTCCTGGAGATTGGAGTGGCTCTGACAGTTATAGCACGCTACTGTAAAAAATCACAACAAATCTAAACAAAAACAACACAAAAAGAAGCCAACAAACAAGTCGTCATCGGGTTAACTCATAGAAAGCATTGCCATTCATCCGCGGTTTGTAGTGTTTCTTTCTATTTGGAAACTTGGAAGTAGAAAAAGATGGCAGGTTTTGGTAAGTTCACCCACGCCGTCGTCCGGGGTATCCCCAGGTCGCTGGCGAAAGAAGCACTCAGGACGGACCAGTTGGACGTGGACCTCGAGAAGGCTCAGAAGGAGCATGAAGTGTATGTGGATGTCCTGAGGGAGAAGCTCGGTCTGCAGGTGATCCAGCTCCCCGCGGACGAGTCCCTTCCCGATTGCGTGTTTGTTGAAGATGCAGCCGTGGTTTGCGGTGACACCGCGCTCATCACCAGACCCGGAGCACAGAGCAGGAGGATCGAGGTAAAGTGGCAGTACATTTTCCCTGCCGAGAGCATAGGCCTACGTCAAAAATGAATGAATAAAACTTTGATTTAAATTGGGTAGATCTAATCCTTTCTGTGCCTAGGCACTTAGTGTCCATTTTTTCATATCGAGTTTACAGTTAAACCATAACAGAATTGTGGATAAAAGGATATGATCATCAGGCATCATCAGGCATCACCTGATGTTAATGTGTATGCATCAGCGTTAAGAGATCATACTCTAATCCCTTAAACTAAGGCTAATAATTGCATTAAGGAACACGTATCCCCCCAATTCCTTTAAACAATAGCCTCTAGGCTACTGCATTTAGTTGATTGTGGTAGATGTAACACGATTAAGAAGCCTACATTAGGTATAGGCCTACGTAAGAGTGACTTAATAAGTGTAGTCTGGGGAACATTATGACGTTAAGGTGGAATGAGCCTTCATAGCCTGGTCTGGTTTGCTGAATCGTTTGTGTGATCCCACCATGTGCAGGCACACAAGTCTCTGTGTGACAATGAAAACAACAGAGACGGTAGAACAGTTAGTGGTGAAAGCCCCCCTGTCGTGTCACATCAGAGTCACATCACTGGACTCAGTGGCACTAATGGTATAGGCCTCACCAATGGGCGAAAATGCTCGGCAGCTCGGCCATCCTTCATCAACAACTTTTGTTTAGTTCAACTCCATGTGTCCCAGCAAATCATATGCCCCATTCTTAAATGTTTTTCTCTTCAAAAGTCACACTTGGTTATTGTTAGGTTTTCCAATATGTCACAAAGCATTAGCTTTCGCTCCATGCTTTGTGGTTGTAAGTGATGACAGCTGTCTGGTAACAAAGAATACAAGCAGCAAATTCAGCCATGCATCTTTCAGCACATATTAGGTTATGTATTTAAATTACTAATTTTCAATCAAGATATAATTATAAGGGATATATCATATTTTTGGGATGATTCATGAGCCAAGGTTGGTAATTTCTAGCCTTACACCTCAGAACAATTCACAGATGCATATTAGTCTGGAACCTCTCTTCATTTTGAATGAACAAGGGGCATTATCAACGGACCAAAATGCCTCTGGACTCATTTGCATAGACCTACAACCAATCAGAGCAACCAACTGCGTGACACATCACAGGCAGCATTCTTGGTTGTTTATGAAAATGCCTCAAAGGCCCTCCCACAGGCTCTCCTCTGTACAGTCTTTCATGAATGAACCTTTTTATTTTAATTAATTATGATCAATTATTATTTAAGCTAATTTAATGACACCTGTTTTCAAATGTTATTCTGCTACTTAGAATAGTGGACTCTTGAAATACAACTCATTAGATAGATAGTCAAAGTGTCTATCATTGGGAGTCAATGTTGTGCTGACTGGTGGTGTTTTCACTGGCAACTGTAAGCTTTTGTACGATTCAGCAAGTATGTATGTTGTGTTATTTTTGTCAATCAACATTATAATTTAGCCACCAGGCGTTTTGACTTTATATATGCTTTGATATATAATTGAACATGCATTACAAAGTCGCATACATTGTCTACACCGCAAGAGTTACGAAGACATCTTATCTGTTGACTTGGCTTGAAAGCATTTGTTTAATAGGATGGATTATAGTACACATAATGGGCTTAATACATTACTGTGCCCTGAAATATACTAGTATCAAGTAAATGAACTGAGGCAGCCAAAGTATAACAAGCACCAGTGTACAGCCTATCCAATGCTGTAGTTGTTTGTTTGCTATGGTGGAGTTGAAGATACAGACACCTTTCAACCTTTAGTCCCTGGTTTGTTATTAAGCCAACTCCACATTTTACTGCCAAGTACATTGTTTTAGCATTGGAATGACAAAAAACATGTAGAATGGGCCTCACTGTTTTGCTAGCTTTTTTTAAAGGGCAATACCTGTCTGTGTGATCAAACGATTGAACGGTCCCCTGGCTTCGCTAAAACATCTGTTCATATTAAGGAAATTAAATTAAAATTACCTCCTTGTACCAATTCAGCCGAAAAGCATTTAGCGCAATCCTGGTCAACATACGGCCCCAGGGCCAGAACCGGCTCATGGACCATCTCCATCAGATCCGCAATGCAGTGTTTCCCCAACACATACTTCACTTGGGCGGGCCGCATAGGTATATTAATGGCCCCCAGTATATTTGCATATATAGTAGCATTTGAAAAAAAAAGAATAATCCGTCCGAGAGACTGATGCCATCCGGCAATGATCATTTTACTGTTTCCCGTACATTTATATTTTGGAATTCTTTAAAATGGGCTAAATCTTTTTACCTACTTTTTACTGTTGTAGAGCTAGCGGGATACACTTCTAAAAAGCTATTTTAATCCATTGGGAACATTTTGAAATGTGAGACATCTCAAGTTTAGTTGCGTTTAAGTAAGGCTATTGTTTAGGACAGGGAACTTTGTAATTTGCCTATTGTGTCCAAATATAGAGATTATTCTGTGTGAAGAGAAAAAATGTATCCAGTCGCACCGAACACTACTATGAACAGCCAGCATTGAAGCTATAAGAAGATATTGAACTATTCAGAAAAGATTAAAGGTTAAGGAGTCCTCTGTAGCCACAGCATCTAACCCTTAACCCTGAGCCTTAAACACTCACCTCTTCTGCCTTGGTTGCACTTGTCGTTTTAACAAGACTTTTGTGCGCTGGCTGAGACGTGTCTTTCAAACTGCAACTGCAATCGCGCCAACATAACTGCAAACACCACAACTAACTGCAAATGCAACAACGCAAATGCAAAAGCCACAACACAAATGCAAAATCCCCAACATAACGGAAGTGAGCGTCAACAGATGTTGACAATGAAATGGGCCGACTATTATTATATATTCGTACAATACAGAATGTGGATAGCCTAAGCCTGATAACAATTATTTGAAACATTACCTTCACTTATCGGCATCATACAATAATATGATGTTATTGCCACACAAACTAAAGAAGGCCATTTCAGAATGCAGGTTGATTCCACAAAAGGACAATAGGCCGACTTTGTCTGTATGTAGGCCTGTAATCTGTAATAAAACTTCTCAATCAGGCGAGAACTTTCCTCTTGTCCTCTTCTTTTCCTCTTCTAAATGTTTAGGCAAAACTAGGCTATCCACATTCTATACTCAATGAGTATATATATAGTGTGTAACTATATAATAATACAATGCTGTGTAGTGGGTTTTGCATTTGTGTTGTGGCTTTTGCATTTGTGTGGTGGCTTTCTTTCGTGTGGTGGCCTTTGAATTTGTGTTGTGGTTTTTGCAGTTGTGTTGTGCTTTTCGCATTTGTTTTTTCAAATTTGCAAAGCGTTTTGGATATGCAGTTTGTGCGATTCATCTTGGCAACCGTCCTTTTGTGTATGGTTGCACCAGATCAAAACACAGGTCTGACATCCACACTTTTGGATGTCAGTTTTACAAAGTTTTACAATATTGACCGCCCGCTAGGAACAAGTGAAATGTATAGCAGCATAGGGCTGCTGTAATGGTGAAAAGAAAATCACATCTGAATAGCAGCTTTTGCAGTTTAAACTCAGCTTCTTTTAAAGTTAGAACGATATTGGATTTTCAACAGATCTCCCCCTCGGTGAACTAAAGACGTGATGGGTATGAGTCCGTGTGTCTAGCTGTGTATACCTGCCCAGCAGACTGGGCTTCCAAGCCAAACCATTGGGCAGCAGCACTTCTCCATAGGGCTATTGTTTGGTCAATATTTCTATACAATCAGTGAATTACAAAGTACCCTGCCCTAAACAATTGCCTAACTAAATCACAATTAAACTGGATATGTCGGCTCATCGAAGAACGGAAACTGTTGAATAAACTTGTTGGACGGACAGCATAACTACATAACACTCATGCAATTGGTTACTTAATTCAAGTGTCATAATGCTTTATGTGTGTACAAATTCTTTAAGAAACTAAATGAAAGAATTACACAAAATAATGATGTACCATGAAGTTTAACATGAACATTATATTTATAGATTGTTACATAACATGCCCCTTTGCTGATATTCCCTTTTGTCCTGTATATTGTTTTCCTGCAACAACCCTGACAGACCCCTGTATCTTGGCCCCCACTGTAAGTTGATCAGACAGTAGAAGGTTGATTTGTCTTCATCCTGTTTTTATCCCCCTTCATGCCAAACATTTGTCCCTAACCCCCCACTATTCTTGAGGAGTTTATCAAACAGTTAGGATGGCTTCACCTTTGTCCTGTTACCATCCCCCTCCCTGCCAGACCTCTGTCTGTCATTGTTCTTGAGGAGTTGATAAGGAAGCATTTAGGGGTTTGTAATAGCATTAAATGGCTTTCTCTCATCTTACAGTCCAACAACAGATCCCCTCAGACCAAGTGGTCTGTGTGCCAATCTCACCCAGGTATCACACCCAGCCAACTGTTGAACCTAGAGAGGGTGCAGGTAGTTTGTGATCGGCCTTCTCTGTATAACGGTAACCCAATAGGAAATAGGGGAGTTGCACCTTATTGCAATGTTTAACCTAGAGAACAGATAATGATTGAAAGGTATACGATAGACCTGCCCTTATCATGAGTTTTGATGTACTGTTGTCTGTTAACAGAGTAACACAGAGTAACAAGGAAGAGAGTCAGCCATGTAGCAGGGTGGTGCTGGTTGTTGGGGTATCCTGTGAGAGCCCACGAATAAATGATTAAACATTGCGTATTGGCTCTATGGTCTAGTTGGGACAAAGGACTTGGAAATTGCACCCTGATTTGAATTATAATCCTTTTCAGTTGGCCAGCCAGTAGTAAACGAGGACTAAATCACGAGTGTTTCTCTTCAGGGTTTCTTTCCTTCTGCACTGTCCCTTATGTCACATTTTTTTGTCTGTCCCTCTTTTGTTATTAGGTATTCACAGAGTATCTCACTGGATGCCTATTGTTATTGGGGAGTTTGGGTATTATTAGGGGGCCAAAGTGCGAGGCAACCTATTGTAATTGTTAGTGTTATTATTATTATTATTCCGCCACAAATGACTTACACAGCCTAAACTGCTGTCGCTTTTTATGAAACTTTCCACAGCTGTAGAAGGTGACTAAAGATTGACAGAGAAAAAAATGATACTGATTGGGCCAAAGGTGGCGCTAAAGCAATCGTCCAAAAAAGCAAACTTTAAACAAGCATATCTCCTGACCCCTTTGACTTACAGTCATGAAACTTTGCCCACATATGTATCTCCTCACGGTGAACAAATCTGCCTCAAGAACCTATGACTTCTGTCTGGATAGATTTTCCGCCATTTTGAAGGATCCTAGGTTTTTTGACTTAGACAAAATTCCTTGGTTGCATACCATCTTTGGACATCACCAATGTCTTTAATTTCCATTAGGGCGTGGCATCAAAATGGGCGTAGCCTGTGACTAAAATGACCACAGTTCCTAGACGGATTGTTTGATTTGAGCGGGACCTACTTTGTGACTGTTGGGGTTGAAGGTTGTAACTGCTCAAGAAAGATGAAGTCGATTGACAAAACAACATGGCCGCCAGAGGCTCAAAATGGTCCAATGGTCCATGGTTGTAGTTAAAGGCACATGGGTGAAGATGAATTGCTCTGAAGTTAATCCAGATTGGGCCATAGGGGGCGCTATAGTTGTCAACTGAAAATGCAAACTTTGGACGGTGATAATTTCTGACCCCTTTCACCTACGGTCATCAAACTTTGTAGACATTTGTCTCTCCTCACGATGTACAAATGTTCCTAAGGAACCCATAACCTGAAACATTGCCGCTTGATGGCCAAATGAGCCCAATCAACGTTAGGTGCCTAAAGGCGACGTTAACTTAGGGCAATCATCTCCAAACTTGGTGTACCCATAGGTGGCGCGGTAATAAGTCCTGGAAATTCAACATTTCAACCGGCTGCCATTACCACTAGGAAAGTGCAATATGTATGAAACTTGGTACACATGCACCATTCATCACGATGAACAACTTTCAAATTGCAACCCATATGGTCAGACCATATGGATATAATGCAGTGACCACAACTCGAACAAACACCCACACAATAACTGCTTTGGTGCCGGAGGTGGTAAACGCTGCAAACTTGGCACACAAGTACCAGGTGACTGTGGGACTATATGGTCTTAACCTCATAGCAATAAGGCCAAAGACGGAGACATACAATTTAAAGTGAAATATATGTGTAAGGACCTCTTAAATAAGGCCCTTAGGTTTTGAATAGAGGCCTGTTATAATTAATACTGTTTATAATGTGTAATGACTGTGTTATGACTTTGTGCTGTGTAGTTTACTCAATTTACCAGAATGCTTTGTGGTATTATAACGTTATTATAATATTCTAAATGTGTAACCCAATCAGATGTATTTGTTGTTTGTATTTTTATTTGAAAACTATTGTAAGCCCATCACCTTATGTAAAATATTGTATGCATATCTCAGAAGTTTAAACAGCAATACCTTTGCTTCAAAACCACGTAAGCTCGGCTGTCGAATATGCCTAAGAGTAGTTTCCATAGTATACCCATGCCAAATTTCAAGTCTATATCTGAAAATAGAAATTGGCTGCATTGGTTTGAAGTTCGCCTATCCAAACCAGGGCCTCTCTCCAACACAGGCTGGGCCATAAAGGGCCCGGCCTACACATCATTTCGCAAAAGTCAGTTTTGACGATGGATTTTGACACTGTATACTTTAGAAACATGGTTGGTAATTATTTTGATATGTTTAATTCCGGTAAACCAGTTTTTAAGGCATACAAATGCCATATGACCATACCTACCAAGCTTACCATACCTCCACGTATGGAAGACTTCTTTCTCATAATAAACTCTAACTTGAGCTTGGCAATCTACATGTCCATGTAGTGTAGTGGTATAGCGTTGGCCATACGAGCATGGGGTCGCTGGTTCAAGTCCGACCATGACCAACCATATTGTGAGACATGGCATGAAATAGTGGTAGTATTGCTGGTAGTATTGTGCATGCAGCATTGTGACTGGCTTCCAGGTATGGAAAGATTCTTCATCAGTATGACAGAGTCGTGTAGTTGGATGACTCCTCACTAATAACTTCCTTGGTGATTACTGTAAAGCTCCTAATCCATTGCATCTCTTGCTTTTTGTGGTAAAATATAGTATTTATTTGCCGTTGTCGTCACCGTGTGTGTGTGAAACACCCAATGAGTTTAACTTTTTAAGTTGATCCCTGCTTCCCAATACACTGACATCCGGTAGATTTTACAGGCAATCAAATATATTCTGAATAACCACAATCGGGTTCTGTGTTAACATCGTAGCTTGTTGATTTGTTACAACTTTGTTGTGTTGTCCCTTTGATGTTAAAAGGAACTGCTTAAGTTACTTTAGTTGATACTAGTTAAGACATTACTTGCGTACTGGTTGTGAAACTGAATAAAGTAAACTGCTGGTTTGAAACAAAATAGCGGTTACTAAGGACTTAGTAAGGACTTTACGCACAGACAGTAACAAATTTACACGTATCTGGTCAAGGGGAATCAAGGGGAAATGTGTGGGATACAAAGGTCTCACCCTTTTTGTGTATGTGCAAAGTTAATAAATCCATGCTACCTACACAAGCTGTTTTACATGCCAGGGTCTGTCAAAGAGAAAAAGAGAAATTACCATAAGTCTTACTGACTTAAATATATCTCTTTATAATACAGTTTTTCTTCTTTATTAGATATAATGAATAAGTAGAAATCTTGTCTTCATCATGACTGAAAACTGAATGCATTAATGTCAGCTGGTTTGCCAACATTGTGTCTTACACAAACAAACTATTACTTGCCTGTTAACTCAGTTAGCTTGCTGCTTAAGCACACTTTTTTTTTTAACGAGAACAGAAAAAATTATAGGGCCTTCTTTGGAAAATACAATTACAATGTTAATGTCTAAAAAAAGCTATTGAAATCCCATCCCACCAAGAATGGAAGTTCTTAGGTGGTACTGTTAAGGTTGGAAACAGGAGGGAACTCTGCTCCAAAGACACAAAGTTTATGACACATTCTCACAGACTAATATTTAGGTCTCAGTTCATGACGTATATTTGCCCTCGCCGGGCCCCTTTCCGGTCGCGCCTCGCAAGGTCTGCCCCAAACTAATGCCAGACAAGTACGGAAGCCATGTTTTGACTAGACAGGGCGGCAGATTCCTCCCCGCCCTCCCTCCAGACCTTCCTTTCCATTTTATCTGGTTTTCCATACGGACCGGCCTGGCTTCCTTCAGGGTTGCTTGACATCCGTATGTGAAGGGAGAAAAGCAGGAGGCGTGAAATGGGGGGGGCAGTGTTAGCCTGCCAGTTTGATTTTGGGCCGAGGTCAATGATCATTCTCCAACCGGCTGTCACATTCCTGCCACTTCTAGCCTGAACTGTCTGTTTGACGATCGGCATCTGGCGTGTACTCCAGTGTTTCTATAACTGTTCAGGCCGGGCCAACGAGGACACCCTCCCAGGGCAAAACAACATAAAAAAAATAAATGCGGTTAATAATAAAAGTAATAAAAATGAATGCAATAAAAATAACGCAGCTGCAGCTGCTTTTCTTACGTCTCGCCTGATAAACAGTAAAGTCTACACGCACGTTAAAAACTGTTTACATCAGCCGCGATGCCATATTACTATAATATTCACGCCGGTGAAAATATGGATGGAATACTCCACCTATACAGCCTGGTGAATACTCCACCTATACAGCCTAGTGAATACTCCACCTATACAGCCTAGTGAATACTCCACCTATACAGCCTGGTGAATACTCCACCCATACAGCCTAGTGAATACTCCACCTATACAGCCTGGTGAATACTCCACCCATACAGCCTGGTGAATACTCCACCTATACAGCCTGGTGAATACTCCACCTATACAGCCTAGTGAATACTCCACCCATACAGCCTAGTGAATACTCCACCTATACAGCCTGGTGAATACTCCACCCATACAGCCTAGTGAATACTCCACCCATACAGCCTAGTGAATACTCCACCTATACAGCCTGGTGAATACTCCACCCATACAGCCTGGTGAATACTCCACCCATACAGCCTGGTGAATACTCCACCCATACAGCCTGGTGAATACTCCACCCATACAGCCTGGTGAATACTCCACCCATACAGCCTAGTGAAGATGAGCTTATGCTCCGTCACTTCACCAACATATCCTATGTATTGTATGATTCAATTATACTGGAGTTTTACTTTTAATCCAAGAGTTAAATAGTGTAGCGAATGGCTGTTCGCGGATGAGGGGATTATGATAAGTGGGTGTGTTTGAGACGTTAGTTTCCCCAATAACTAAAATAGGCTATCACCCTTTTCATAGAAAGTTGGTATCCAAAACGAAACTGTTGCGATACAACAGCACACCTTCATGTTATCAGAAGCAACTTATATTAACGAACCACATTGCAAGTTAACACTGGCTTATAGCGCCGACTGCTATCCAGATGAATGATCAATACATATAACAGATTCCGATAATTATAGGTCTATGATTGTAGTTTACCACTATGGCTCCAGTAAGAACACTGTGTTAAGGAACGTAAATAGGCTGTTACCTCCGCCTTGTCCTACAACTTGTACAGTATCCATGGTGACCATGACAAACATAACCCAAAGTGATTGGTTCAACTGATTTATCCGCTGGTGAGCCATAAAAAATATACCTTGGTGCGAATAAAGTAGCCTAAATGTCGTCTTTTCGCAACACGGAAATCGCGTTGTTTGTGTACAGCCATTCAACTCAATGAAAGGCGGCATTAATGTAAGATCATTTTGTGCCTAATATTTACTAGGCAAGAAAGAAATGTTTATTGGTAGAATGCCCTCTAGTGGGAAGAACGTTTAATAGTGGCATTAGCAATCCATGTGTCAACAGTGGAAAAGTACATAGTAAGTATTAGTAATAGGCTAATTTTGAGCATTAACAATTCGAATATTACAAATAATAAGGAATGAAATTCAAATGGGATTATAGAGGTAGATTGACAGCTGTACTGTGTTCATGATGTGCTACGTTTTGCAAAGTTCAAAATATTTTTATGCAATAAATACACTTTATTTAAGTGATCCTCTCCTTGTGATCACCTTTTTTAAGTCTTGAAATACCAAGTGAACAAACATTGGAACGAAAATATATATTGCAGACCGCCTGCTGTGCCATCTGATCGAAGCCGACCGTGCCAATTGCCATCCTGCGCGCCTCGTCCGTTTCGGTGCGTAGCCTACCACCAGGCCTGAAAAAAATTCAAGGGGAAACACTGTAGCATATTGCAGCCAGAAGTAGCATGTGTATGGTTAAATAGAATGTGAGACTATACAGAGAGGCAGGCAAGCAGACAGGTAGACAGACAAAAGTACAAGATGATATATTGAGTCCTAATGTGAAATTCAATAAGAGAGATGGTTCAGAATACAATTTTGACTTTACTCATTTCATTTTTGACAATTTATTAAATTCAAGTTCTGGAATCCTATAGTACACACAAACATGTGATCTTGAAGAGTTAGAGTTGTGTCTCCCTCTCTCTGCAGCGGAAAGTGAGGGAGAGATAGGGCCCTTCCCGAGACTGAATGGACACGAATATGGCCTCTCTCTTTGATAAGCAGCGGTGGTCCTGTGTCATTTCTGTTTTGCCTGGCTGGGCCGCTGACGCACAGGGCTGTTATTTTGCTGGGTTGGGAGAGAGGGCAACAGCTGGGAGAATGCTTAACAGATGGCAGCATGGAGAGGGGTCTGTGCATGTAGCAGATACAATCCTGTGTGTGTGTATGTGTGTGTCTGGGTGGGTTGTAGAGGATTCATGGGAAAATACGGGAGCAAGGGGCCTGTGGAGTGCAGGGAGTAGGGGGTGGTTGGGCCGAGAGGAAGTCTGGGAGAGGTGCAGTGAAAGTGACAGCTCCTCTGGGGGTCGCGGAAAGTGGAGAAAGCATATACCAATTTATATATATAATCACAATGCTACAGAGAGACCTGTCGATCTGGGGCCCTCCATTTGTAACGGTCCCATCGGGCCCCAGACTCGGGATGAGCTGAATGTTTACATGCAACGATTGGTGACTTAAACTCGTGCTTATTATAGTCCGTATTAAGTTGGTTTTGTTTTTGCATTAGTTTATACACGTTCATATTTAAAGTTCCATTTAATGGAATTATGATCTATTTGACAAATAAATGTAAAGGTATTTAATTGTTCAAGGTTTTATGGTAAAACATACTTACCTTTCTAAGTCTCAGTAGGACACTTATTATGAGGTATTTGCATCTCTATCATGGTTCACTTAAAGGTCTCTTAAAGGTGGAGCTTTTTAAACGTACAACCGTGCGTTTGTTGAGAGATTGCCAGCCGAACCCAGAGGAAACAAGTTTATGCAAACTCACATTATCCTGTCATCTAAGCACTGCCAGAAAAACTGACACATGTAAAATACTGAACCTGACAACGAGCAGAGGACATTTATGGTTTCCCTAACATCGTCAATTAGCAGTTTTGAGAAACACGATACAGCGGCTGTGTTTGTAGCGTGTACCTAGGGAGCCATTTAGGTTATGGTTTTCTCTGCAAATTGTGGGCCCACAATGACCTGGGTCCCTCAAAAAAAAATGTATGGATAGGAAAAATCATAATGAGGTTTTTATGGGTAATTTGATTGGATGATAGAGGAGTGACGAGGGTAAAAGAGGAGGGATGAGAGGCATGGGGTAGGTAGAGAGAAGAAGAGAACAGGAGAAAGAGGAGATGAGAGAAGAAAATGGAGAGAGAGAATGGGATAAAGATGAGTAGGGGGGAGAAGAGTATCCAAATTAGAGCCTGTCACACAGAGAGAAAGAAAAATGTCCCTGACCTTCCTTTCATCTTTGTAGCTGATCCTCTGGCTGGCGTATGTTCTTTGAGGAGCTGGCTCTTGAACAGAAACAAGCATTATACTTGCTCAGTCAAATTCTCAAAATCCCATTTCATTCCATGGGCAGGATGGGGGACTGGCTTGAAAGGCATGTTCTTTCTTATCAGGGGTGATAGTTTTAGGCTGCTAGTTATTGAGGCCCGAATCCCTCATACTTTCTGAGTGAAGTGTAGCCAATGCCCGAGAAGATAAGCATTACCCTGGGATGATGTGTTGAACAATAATAATACAGATTTTATTCTTTATACTCTAACAACTAGGAAGAGCTCCCAAGTGTTGAGATTGGAGTTTGGCAGACTTACATAACCAGAGCCCGTTAGCATAGCAAGTTTGGGGTAGATGTATTTCAGATCAACCATGCGCCATTTAAGAAAATCAAATGCTATATAATGCTAGGCTAGTTTATCGCTTTAATTTTATCACATGGTCTTGGTGGTGTTGCTGTCTAGTCCAATCAGACTCGGCGAGGTAAGGCTGCTTAAACCAGCAATCATCCACAACCACTCCCACAGCTATTTGCCTTCAATAACTATAGTGACTTTACATGAATTTTTCAATCCCTGCTAGTTATTTTTTAAGTGGCCCGATTTCCACGTAAGGAATGCTTTCACAAAGGGGTTATTTGTAGCCTCCATTGGCTGAGTGAATTATGTTTGATGTATGAGATTGCCAAATGTGTCATATTACTGTCAAACTATGACGTCACTCACTCACTCAAAAAGTCAGAAAGCTCAATCAGTGGCACAAAGGGAAAATGCAATAATTGTATATTCTTTAAAATGGATTAAAGGGCCATTTGGTATAATTTCCTATTGATCGTGATTCGCCATTACAATCCATTTAAAAAATCTGCCCTTCCCTGTGCCTTAGTGCTTATCTAGCCATCATACCTCTAGGTGGACACTTGTGATGTCACTAAGGCACAGGAAAAGGCAGATTTTCAAACGGCTTGCATGGCTAATCACACTCACACCTTGTGGTATAACAGGGGCCCTTTAAGCTGTCCCCACTAGGGTGACCACCTGCTAATAAGCCCAAGGGGGGACAAGGGGTATGTTTCTGAGGGACAATGTGGGACACTGCCTGGCGGTGCCCCCACCTCACAGGCAGACTCACTGATAGTGCTTTACCCATTTCTAGCACATACCACCTTACATGGTATATTAATAATGCCTAAACATCCCTAAACATGTGTAATTGCTGATGTATGCTCATGAATAGGCCAACCAATGTGTATTTTTTTGTGGCAACAGTAGCGTGCTGAACTGTCAAGTAATGTTCGTTTGGCTGCCTGGGGCTCCAGGATATAGAGCGACCAACTTTTTTTTGAGCAAGCATTGATTATGCGTGACACGGTCTCAATTTGCGGGACACATGAATTGGGCTTCAAACGCTGTGCGCGCACGCGCCACGCGGGACGGGTGGTCACCCTAGTGGTGAGAGAGGTGTCGGATGCCATCTGGGATGCCCTGCTGCCAGACTTCATGCCGGTGCCATCCATGGAGGACTGGCGTGCCATCGCGGATGGATTCAGCTATCGCTGGAATTTCCCGAACTGCGTCGGTGCTGTGGATGGCAAGCATGTGGTCATACAGTCTCCAGACAACTCTGGCT
>OMKX01107464.1:0-14329 GCA_900302425.1 Brosme brosme
AACTTCACGTACTACTTTCCCTCTGCCATTTTTAAATATCCCGTGCAGCGTGTGAACGCAGAGGCTTGTGGGGATTTTTGCTCGTCGAGGATCCATCGATGCATCCTTGAAAAATCTTGGAATTCTCAAAAACAAAGGACGCGAAAGGGGCGTGATTTTCCGAGTGTTCTCAACATTGGAACAGTGCTTGTCGGCGTTCTATGACGTAGCGTCCTTAAATGGACGGCCATTAAGCAGGCATCATCACATAGGGAAACAGCCTATGAGCCAAGTTTGGTTTGGATACATGAAGGCCTTGCAGAGATATGAGCTCACTTCCTGTTTGACGTCACCCTGAGGTCAAAGGTCACCAAATTGTTTGGGTGTCCCCAGGATGATGTAATGAGTCTATGTACCAAGTGTGGCTATGATATGTTAAAGAGTTGCTGAGAACAGGCTTACTTCCTGTTTGGCGGCTTTGCCGTCAAGTTTGATTGGCTGTCACGGCCAAACGTTTTTGAATTTGAAAAAGCTGTTTGACTCATTTGTTCAGCTTGGTCTGAAGATCATATATGGCAAGTTTCATGAAGATTGGACAGATTTTGTGGTCTGTGGATATGTACTATTGATTTTGACAACTTTCAACATGGCGGTCAAATTCGGATGTTTCCATAGGAAATAATTTATTAGCTATATGAAGAGGTCTGACAGAATCACCAGACATTGAAAATAAGTTTGAAATATACTCATTTGAAGAGAGAGGAGTTAAAACACATCTTCATTAATTACAGCGCCCCCTAGAGGTCAAAGGTCACCAAATTTAATGAGTGTCCCCATGATGATGTCATGGGTCTATGTACCAAGTTTGGTTATGATACGTCAAAGGGCTGCTGAGAGATTGCCGTACTTCCTGTTTGGCACCTTCGCGGTCGAATTTGATTGGCTGTCGCGGCCAAACGGTTTTGAATTTGAAAATTCTATTCGGATTTTTTTGTGGCCCATGGTCTGACCATCATCTGTGCCAAGTTTCGAGATGATTGGACAAAATTTGTGATAGGAGATGCATTTTGAAGGTTTTTGACATAAACCAAGCTGGCGGAAAATCCATCATGGCGAAAAACGACGACATAGAACTATAGAAGTTGAACTCGGCTTGGCCCAAGGATTCCAATGATACATTGTTTGTGAATATTGGATGAATGAGTCAAAAGTTATAAACATGAATGCATGTCCAAGTTTGACCTGTTGCTGGCGCTAGAGCTCTTGAGCCAGAGACCCCAAAATTGCTGTCAGCGATCAGGGGACTGTCCTGAATCAGTGTGCCAAATTTCACAACTTTTAACCTAGGTGTTCTATGGGCTGCCATAGACCCCCATGGCAGGTAAATAATAAAAGGAAAACGTACAATAACAATGGGTTGTCTCGCAGCTTCGCTGCTTGACCCCCCAATGACAGAAATTACCCACACACGACAGTAACACGCACAGCAGTACACACGCGCGCACACACACAAACACACGCTACCTTGATGTCCTCCAGCAGGTCGTCCATGTCGGTGACGGTGAGCCCGTTGAGGAAGGTGTACGGTTCGTGCATTTCCACCGCCAGGTCGTCGTCCTCGGCGCTGATGTACTTGGCTAGGAGGTCGATGGGCTTGGCACGCCCGTCGCGGATACGGATCTTTGATCTGGAAGAGCCACGGGTTTAGCTGTCAGGTTAAGCATTTCCCCACATAGGGTGTGAGCAAAGGACTGCATGGGTTATAATCAAAGTTGAAGCAAACATGGGGAGTACAACCCTGCCTCTTAACTATGCCTTTTTAATCATTTGACTAATGCTGTGGCAAGGAGGGTGGGCCCCCAGATTCAATAATTTAACTAAATGTATTAAATAAATTAGAAATAAATTAGGGCTCTCAAGTTCTGGACGGTTCGTCGATATGTTTGACCTAACTCTCAATAGCTGGACATCGCTGGTGTTCCTTTCATAAGGAAAAAGAGCTTCTTAATCCATTATTTTCAGGGGCGGCAGGGACAAATGCAGAAGATGCGTTTTATTTTTGAGGGATAGGCTATATTGTGTTTGAAATAACATTAATTATTAATAAAAATAATAGTTTGTTTAGATAATCATATGGTTTGATAGACTATAAGACTTATAAGACAGGAGGTCACAACACCCCAGTTTTCACAACTTTGAACTTGCCCAACTTAAGGAAGACTGCTAGTCGTACGTGTTTAAAGTGTAAAGTAAGTGCACTTGTATGTATGTAGGCATATCCTCTAAAATCGTAAGGCATAAGTAAAAGAAAATGTCATGTCTGCGATTCTCCGTCAACTTTTGTGTTTAACGCTCGATAGACTTGAGTGTGAACATACCAGATTTGGCACCTTAGCACAAATTGCAGTGCCATCCATTGGGACCAATTTTATTAAAAACAGAACAAAACCTAAAATCGAATCTTCCAACGGGTGTTGTCTATATACTACGACGTGACACTCCGTTATTATATTGAACCAGAGTCGGAATAGGACCAAGACTGGATCTGAATCCCACTGACATTCTCCAAACAGCACTTACGTGATATTAAGGCTAGCAGGTAGAGTAGAACGCACAGTGGCCTATTCAATTCATCTAGATTTGTTTTTATTATAATTTTTTCCCCATCCACCAATCGATCGGTCTCAGAGTTGGTCGACCAACATTTTAAGAAAAGATTTTCCAAGAAAATGTGCTAAATAATACAAGGATAAGTAAGGATATGAAATATGTCTCAAGTTACATTAATTAGAAATAATAAAATGGTTTATTGTTACTGCAGCTTATTTGTATCCATCATAGCACGTGGATTTCATACAGAAACCGTCAGAAAGCAGATTACTTTAATCCAACTGGTTCTAAAGTAAAGGCCCAGAGGTAGAGAAGGGATGAGTGACACTGGTGCACACTGACCGTAGCTTGGCCTGATGCAGATGGAAGTTGTCTTCCTGTTCAGCCCAGGTCTTGAAGTGCTCCGCCTCCTTCTCCCTCTGCAGCACCTCAAGCTCCGTCTCCCGCATGGCCTTCTCCCGCTCCCTCTCCAAACGCAGCTGTTTCACCTTTATAAGCGCAAGAAGGGATTTCCCGTGTTATTTTGGTTTCTCAATGCCTGCAACACACATTTGAGATATTCTACAATATCGCAGACAATATATGCCTTGGATGACTCTAGTTTTAGTGATGTCAAATCCTAAATAAACGTGAATATACCGTAGCCTAGGCTAATCAAAGCTTTGTTTTGTATTATCTCGCATTAGAAATGCTGTGACAGTTTCAAACAATAATGTCACCCCATAATGACAAATCATTTCACTATTCATTTCTAAACAATGACCAAAACACCATTACTACCAATAACATTCTGATGCGCCTATGCTTCTGAAATGGTGGCAGTCACTGGGAAGTGATGTCACGATGTGTGTAAAAATTGCTGATGACAAAAATGTGTTTGTCATCATGGTACAGTGTCGGGTTCAATAATGAAGATATAAATAATGAGTATATGTTCAAAGGGACTCCCCTTACTCTGCTATTGCCTCTATATAACGGATTCCGGTATATAGAGGTGAAGAGGTGAATTTGAAATAAACTCATTACTTTGAGAAGCATTGTGCTCTGTGGTTAACACTCATCATCCATCATTAAAGATCCATAAAGTTTGAGGACAATCGGCGTGTGTGGATATTGACGTAGGAACTCCAAGCCAACCATACCTTCTGAAGCTCTCTGCGGTTATCTTCTTGGATCTGTTTGTTTCTGTCCTTCAGCTCCTTCTCTCCAAGGTGACCAATGCCTTTCTTTTCCAATGCCTGAAGATATGCAAGACAATAATGCTCAACTCCAAACAAAATGACACTTTGCATTTTCCAACGTGTATTTTACAAACCCTATCATGTCTCTGTTCTTGAGCTCACCTTTTGCCATTTGAATGTACCGAGCAAGTTGTTGTCACCAAAGGGATTGTCTGCGTTGGTGTATCCCATATACTCCTCGCTCCAGCCCATCTTCTCCCTCTTTTTCCTTTCCTTTGCCTCCTTCTTAGCCAGTCTCCTGGCCCTCTTCTCCTCCGGCGTCTCCAGGGCTTTCAGCATGTCTTTCTGTTTTTTGGTTTCCTCCTTGTCTTCATGCTTAGCTTCTGGGGAGCGTTGGCGGCCCTTGCGATCTGACCCAGAGCTATCTGAGGACCCGCCTGACGCAGACCGCTGCCTCCTCCGGTCTTCTTCACCCTTCCCTCTGCTTCTCTCCCTGCCGCCATGCTCCCTGTCAACACTACGTTGTTTTACCTCTGGGATTCTATCTCTGTCTCGTCTGATATCAAGATCTCTACTGTTGCTCCTCGGCCTTTCCCTCTCTACCTCTCTCTTGCGTCTGTCTCTGGCGGGGCTGCCTTTACTAGGACTCCTCCGTTTACTCCGTTCCCTGTTCTCCACGCTTGAATCCGAACCAGATTTAGACCTCTCTCTCCTTATTTCTCTTTTGGCTTCTCGTCGGTCCCCTTTATCCTTTGGTCTTCGTGACGTTTGTTCATCCGAATCAGAACTGGAACATAAATTATATTTGACGTTTATTGCATATAAGTGATTTCCCTGTAGACAAAGTATGTTTCTGGAAAGATTTTTTTTTTTAATAATTGCATGTATTGGTAAAGCATATTTACCCGAATCGATCCCTTGATCTGCTTTTTAAACGTCTCGTGGCTTGTTTATCACTTTCTGAATCACTCCTAGATCCAGAACGGCCTCTGTTTTTAGGCCACTGTCGACGAGGTGAACCGCGGTTGATGGGGGAGCCTCTACTACCGGACCGTCCACTCCTACGGAAGTTTCGCTTCCGATCCAAAGAGCGACTACGTAGGTCGCTTTTCTCAGCGGATCGTGATCTGCTCTGTCTGGTTCTGCTCTTGGATTCTCGGTTCCAACTTCGAGATCTGGACCGAGACCGACGTCTTCTTTTCGACTCCATGGCGAATTTAGATGTCTTATTATTGGGTCCGGGTTGTTCTCCGTCGCGTAAATAGGACCCTTTGCTAATGCGTGGGAAAATATTTTATTGTCATGAGAATGTCGTAAAATAGTGATCGGTTTATTTAAGATAGATTAAGTTAAAACAGTATGTTATTCATATTTTGCTCAATTAATTATTTTCAAAATTATTGAATTTGTGCTTTATTGCTCAGGCGAATGGAAACGTTATCGTAGGGACTTTAGCAAAGTAGTCGCGCACTAAATGCGTCATAAAAAAGCAAAGTGTTGTTTTTTATTTGATAATTATTTGTGCAAATTGTTTAATGGCGAAGCGCATCTAGTCAAGTTGGGCAAGATTTTTTTCCAATCTGTTGACTTGATTTTGAAACGTGGTGTCAAAACTTCTTTTTAGAAACAAACAACATAGCGTTGTCATAATGACAGGACGTAGCAAATGTAGTTCTTTAAACTCACAGTATACATTCACTTACATTTGACAAATTCACTTTAAAATCATTGAATTTAATATACGGCTGATGGACGTAGATTTCGATGTTATGGTATTATAATTACCTTTAGAGCTTGTTAAAAAATATGTATATGATTTTTGTGTACAATTCAACTCAATTTCCCGGCACGCAGTGCGTTGTGTGGACTGTTTTGAAGGGAGAGGGGATTCCTTTCAGCAACATTCTTCATTCACCCAGTTGTTAGTCGGACACTTATTTATTTTTGTCCTCTACAATTTTGATCATCAATTTGATTCTAAGTCAAAAGATAGTTATCGGGATTTTGCTGGTTAGACAGTCATTGCGAATAGGAGGCAAGTTTGCAAATATTGGACCCTCTGGTTCAGCTGGGCGACACGGTAGAGCTTGTTAGCTTCCTTTAGCCAGACGCTATCGTTAGATTTAAGGCTTATCCGCAACTGTTTTTCCAGGTCAGTGGTCTAGTACTGCTGGTCCGCGATTCAGTCACAATGGTTTGGTCCCTTAATGAAGTTTTAATTGTTTGATTTTTGTCGTGATTGGTGTTCATATTTGTGAAAAGGGCGTTTGTTTTTCACAAGCGCAGCTGGTCAGGTTCGGCCTGTTCAGTGGTTGGGCTCTTGTAAACAAAGGACGTGTTTTCTCGATTGCCACATAGGGTTTTACTCGAGCAAATCATTTCGTCATCAAGTTAATCGTGCAGTTATGGCACAACACGGTCCTACACATGTAGCCAGCTCTCAAAAAGCACTCATGCTGGAAATGAAAAGTCTTCAGGAAGAGCCTGTCGAGGGATTTAAAATCACACTAGTAGACGAGGCAGACCTGTACAACTGGGAAGTAGCTATTTTTGGACCTCCGAACACACACTATGAAGGCGGTTATTTTAAGGTAGGTTCACGATATCCACTTAACTGAAATTGTACTTGCATGTAATTCTCGCTATGTTTGTTATGTGTTTGAATTTGTATTTGTTTTTCCAGGCTCGGCTCAAGTTCCCAATTGACTATCCATATTCCCCACCTGCTTTCCGGTTTCTTACAAAGATGTGGCACCCCAACATCTATGAGGTAAGCCTATGTGTCAAGCTTTCAGTTTTTAATAATAATAATTGTAATTGTACCAAAATGATAAATATATATTTTTTTATAATATAATATACGTTTCACTCTGTTATTAACAGGGGAATGATTACTATTAAGTCATGCTATTTAAACATTGGCCATAATTAACAGTAGTTTGATGCCAACTCCTTGTCTTGTAGAATGGAGATGTGTGTATCTCCATCCTTCACCCTCCAGTGGATGATCCTCAGAGTGGGGAGCTGCCCTCTGAGAGATGGAACCCCACCCAAAACGTCAGGTAAGAGCATCATTCTGCTCTCTCCCGCATGGCCTTCTCTCGCTCCCTCTTCAATCGCAGCTGTTTCACCTATATGAACACAAGAAGGGATTTCCCGGTGTTATTTTGGTTTCTCAATGCCTACATTACACATTTGAGATATTCTACAATATTGCAGACAATATATGCATAGGGCTTGTGTATCAAAATTACATTTTTAGATGAGTTTTAATAATGTAAAATCCAAAATAAACATGAATATACCGTAGCCCAGGCTAATCAAATTTTTGTTTTGCCGCGTCTCGCATGAGAAATGCTGTGGCAGTTTCAAACAATAATATCAACCCATAATGACAAATCATTTCACTATTCATTTCTAAACAATGACCAAAACACCATCACTACCAATAATATTCCGATGCTCCTATGGTACAGTGTCGGGGTAAATAATGATCTAAATAATGATTTATATTTTCTTAAGGACTACCCTTTCTCTGCTATTGGCTCTATATAACGGATTGCGGTATATAGAGATAGAGGTGAATTAGAAATAAACTCATTACTTTGAGAAGCATTGGGCTCTGTGGTTAAAAAACATTTTGAACAAGATCCATAAGGTTTTAGGACAATCGGCGCGTGTGGATATCGACGTAGGAGCTCCAAGCCAAGCGTACCTCCTTGTTACAATATACAAACTACTATTTTTTTATCTGACTTGTGATCGTCTTGTGTCCTCAGAACCATTTTGCTGAGTGTGATTTCACTGCTGAATGAGCCAAACACATTCTCTCCTGCCAACGTGGACGCCTCCGTCATGTACCGTAAATGGAGGGACAGCAAGGGCAAGGACCGGGAATACGCAGAGATCATTAGGTAAAACACTGCCCCAATGTCTACCAGTATCGCACATTGAGAGTTGTATAATATGGTAGTTTTCAAAATGACACAGAATATTTGGTGGGTCCTTGGACGAACCTCAACAGGACGGTCATGGCGTGGTAAGTGAATGCCATTTTTGTATGTTTTTTCACGCCTCAGAAAACAGGTGTTGGCGACTAAGGCCGAGGCGGAGCGTGACGGCGTGAAGGTGCCCACCACTCTTGCGGAGTACTGTATCCGCACGCGCGCCCCCCCTCCTGACGAAGGCTCCGACCTCTTCTATGACGACTACTATGATGATGAGGACCTGGAGGACGAGGATGGTGACTGTTGCTATGACGAAGACGACTCAGGCAACGAGGAGTCATGACGCACTTGATCTCCCCCCACTCCTCCCCTCCTTCCCCATCAAGCTTAACTCCTGCCCCCTTGCTCCTTGCTAGAAATGGGTATAAAACCAAGACAGATTTTTAACCCCCATCATGAAATCTGTTTTACTAGTGTCTCCGTTTTTTCTTTTTTGTAGAGACCAGAATTGACCTCATGATAGAGGGGAGGGCCTGAGCTGTTAAGATTTGCACCAGCACAAGGCATCTGTTTTAACCGGTCCTGGCAATATTGCAACCAATTTAAAAGTCACTTATATCTTGTATATAACATCCACCTCCCGAAAAATACAGGTGTTAAGTCTTAAGGTTTAGTTTAAATCTTTATTTTTGGTATTGCAAATCCTTTTCAGAATCTCATAGCCTTTGCACTGGTGCATACACTTAACAATCTGGTCCAGTCTGCCTCCTTTCTTCCAGTCGTTATCTCCCCTATTTGCCACTGGGCCTTGCACTGCTGTCTGCATATGGCATAAGTCACAGTTGGCCTCTGTGACTTATGAAAAAGGCACGACTTCTATCGTCTGTTTCTTTTTGTATCCCCTATGTTTGGAGTGATGCACTGTAAACCGCTTAAAAAGCTCACTTTTCTAAGATGATGGTCCATCTCTAGTCTGCTCTAGTGAGGGGGGTCAGAGTTGTGATGATTACTTTTCCCAAACACTTTGGGAAAAGTGTTTTTCAACAACACATCTTGACGGCTCATTATTTTTACAGTTGGACGATTGAGCCACGCCCAGATTATTATTTGTTAGAATCATCAAGTAATGGTAAGTATTTAAGTGTGGACACGGTGGCAAACAGTTTTTTGTCTTTTCTTCGCATTTTTAGCGCTTCGTAACAGAATTCTATAGTCATCCTCTTATGATATATTTTTGATGCGTGTCATCTTTTTAGTTTTTAATTAGTGTGGGGTTGTGTTATTAAAAGGATCCTTAATTCTGTAGTTGCCCAGCCTACCAGGGACATATCTCTGATCGTCCGTCAGAGTGGTCTTCTGTACGAAGCCCGGAGAAGCCATTTGAATGAGGCCTGAAAACCATTGATTACTTTTTGAACATTTCTTTGCTGTTAATGTCTACTTTTTCTCTTGCTTGATTTTGGTCACCTTTTCGGTTATCCTGTTATTCCCTCTCAAAGATGTATTAGAATTACATGCGTAGGTGGATTCACTAGGGAAAGGGTTTGTACAGGAAAACGGCGGTTTAAATAATGGTGTATCAGGGTCAACAAAGCTTGCGGATAAAGGCCGAAACTGACCATATTTTGTTTTTAATGACTTTATTTTTCTGCACTGATGGTTGATGCAGAAAAAGGAGGTGTTGAGTGATTGGTTATTCATCGTGTTTATTCTGCATCTGCAATATCGTTTTGGTTGTTTTTATTTACTCAAATTGGACTTTTGCAATTCTCAGGACAGGTCTAATCATCACACTAAGACGGTCTTTGGGTGGTCTTCAAAGTTGGTTTACAGCTTCAGAAGATAACCAAAACGGATACGCACACATAGATGTATGGATGGTCAATTTTATTTACTTGTTTTTTGTGTATTTTGGCTATTTAAAAAAATAAAGGACTATATAAAAAAAATCATACTGAATTTATTTCATTCATATGGTATTTATAAATCCAATTGCATCCATGGCTACGGGGCCCCTCTAATGGAATTACATGTTGTCAAATGTTGTTTCGGCGACTCAAAAAGTCGAAACCTAAGCTATGTGTTATTTGTTATGTTATTTGATTTTTGTTACACAAAAATCGCGTGGCCGGCGGTTCTCCGACGAAATACAATATTTTAACTTTAACACCGTCCACGTCTCTGAAAAGAATCATCCTGTATAATTGTCATCCCCGCGCCTATGGACTGCATAGTCGCTTTTATATGACGTCATTCAAACGCCAAGAAAAATAGCTGCTTGAGTTTGAGGAGGGAATACTCTGCTGTTGTAAACAGAAACACGATATTCAGCGGTTGTGTGAAGCAATTGAAAAGAGAATACAGAACCTCCCCGAGCATGGCTGTAAATTACGCGGCCGGTCTCTCGCAATACGCAGACAAAGGTGTATGCGGACTTCCCGAGGTAATCTCAACTAAACTGTGATGGTGGTACTGCTACTGCAACTACTTCAAGTTGTTTAGCTAGATTTAATGGCTAACAAATAACCCTAGGTTTGTTAATTTAACAAATGGTACATCTAATACATGTACACAAAGGACCACATCACGATTAGTTAATTAAAATGTTTTTAATCGGTTAACGTTACAGTTCTGTGTGTGCTCTCTTTTGTCCAATGTCTTTGTTGTGTAACGCTCTGTTCGTGTCTTTCTCTTTTCGTTAATTTTATTTTCTGCCTCCCACTGTCTACTGTGTGGTAAAAGAAATTTGACAGTCCGGAAGAGCTGAAAGAGACGGTAAAAAACCTAACTGAGATGATAAAGGAGTGTCAGTTCCTCGTAGTGCACTCTGGAGCAGGCATCAGCACCGCCTCGGGTATTCCAGACTTCAGGTAAACCACCCGTGTCAGATATTCAGATTGTTTCATGCATCACAGGCCACTAAGCCCCAGCTGCCAGCTAAATAGCACATGTTTTGTTTTCTGTGAGCTCCTATGGCTTTATATATATATAGTGTAGTACCACTGCATTAGCATAGGAGGGTGACAGAGGCTCACCATATAGACTGCAATGAGCATGACCAGTAGTCATATCCCAGTTTTCAGTCGATTGAAATATGTAACAATTTGAATGATTATTATTTTCTGGATTGTAGACTACTATCAAAGAGTCTATGTTTGTCTACTATCCATACCTATGTCAGATTTCTACGTTTTTGTCCCTTGGTCTACATACTGAGATGAAGGCCAAATATGAATCATTTACATGATTTTCTCTCTATTATCTAATTCATGTTGATGCTAAATTAGCACATCATATGCTGACAAACAGTTGTGTAGTCTGTATTCATTTATAATGAATGTAGATACAGCGGGGATAATAAGTTTTGAACGCATCAACATTTTTATCAGTAAAGATATTTCTGATGGGGCTATCGGCATGCAATTTTCACCAGATGTCAGCAACAACCCAAGTAATCCACACATACAAAGATATCAAAACAAATAAGTCCATAAATTAAGTTGTGTGTAATAAAGTGAAATGACAGGGAAAAAGTATTGAACACACTTGCTGAAATTTATTTAATATTTAGTAGAAAAGCCTTTGTTGGTAATGACAGCTTCAAGACGCCTGAAGAAACTAGTCGCACACATTGCTCAGCTGTGATTTTTGCCCATTCTTCCACACAAACTGTCTTCAAATCTTGAAGGTTCCGGGGGCATCTTCTATGAAATCTGATCTTCAGTTCTTTCCAGAGGTTTTCAATTGGATTCAAGTCGGGTGATTGACTGGGCCATTCTAACAGCTTGATTTTCTTTCTCTGAAACCAATTGAGAGTTTCCTTGGCTGTGTGTTTGGGATCATTGTCTTGCTGAAATGTCCAACCTCGTTTCATCTTCGGCATCCTGGTGGATGTCAGCAGATTCTTATCAAGAATGTCACGGTACATTTCTTCATTTATCCTTCCTTCAATGATATGAAGTCTGCCAGATGCTGAAAAATAGCCCCACACCATGATGCTCCCACCTCCAAACTTCACTGTTGGTCTGGTGTTTTTAGGGTGATGTGCCATTTCTCCTCCAAACATGGTGTATGCTATGACAGCCAAAGAGTTCAATTTTGGTCTCATCTGACCAGATTATATTCTCCCAGTATGTCATTGGCTTGTCTAAATGTTGTGCAGCAAACTTTAAGCGAGCTTCTACATGCCTTTTCTTGAGCAGTGGTGTCTTGCGCAATTAGATCTAATCCAGTTGATATTAATTTGCACTGATAGGGGGCAGGATTGCTTCCAAAATACTGACAGATTTCAGCTGGTTTATTGGCTTCCCATGCCTTTTTGCACCTCTTTTTCGTCATGTGTTTAATTTTTATTCCCACTAGTGCAGTGCCCGTAGGAAGTATGTATTCCTATAGTGGGAGCTGAAGAAGAGTTTTCAGTTGTGGCCAAATGAGGTTGTGTGTGATGGTTGGACTGCCGTGTGTTCCTCTGGAATATTCAGATATTCGCAGGTGAGATGAGTTTGCTCAGCCGTGGAAATCCAAAGCGAATGAAGTTACTGCTAGTGTGTTCCTCAGAAATATTCGGAAATTCGCAGATGAGATGAGATTGCTCAGCCGCGGAAATCCAAAGCGTTACTGAATAGCTGCTAGTGTGTCCCTCGGTAGGCTAAATAGCCTTACCGATGAGATGAGATTACTCAGGGTGGAAATACTGCCGTGTGTTCCTCTGGAATATTCGGATATTCGCAGGTGAGATGAGATTACTCAGCCGTGGAAATCCAAAGCGAATGAAGTTACTGCTAGTGTGTTCCTCACAAATATTCGGAAATTCGCAGATGAGATGAGATTACTCAGCCGCGGAAATCCAAAGCGTTACTGAATAGCTGCTAGTGTGTCCCTCGGTGACTATCATCAAAGTGAGGCGTAGCCAGTTGACATGGGTTGGGGCTCCCCTGAAACTTGTCCCCTTGGAAACAGTGCAGTGCAGCGACACACATATATTGCATTCAACATTTTTCAAAGTCGAAGATGCACACCTTCGTGCCACGCGTGAGCCACATACGAAATCTTAGGTCAGTCTGACAAACGGTGAGCGAGATATGCGTGTCACAGACACACACACACACACACACAGACACACACACAGTCTTCTTGCTTTATAGATAGATAGATAATAATAGCCTATATATTTTCTCCTTATGCATCAACTTATCTTTTTATTAAGAGAAGGAAGTTATACATCCAGCAAGTGCTAGCAGGACAGAGGCAGGTGGAGGAACAGGGCCACAGCTGAGGTCTTACAATGGTTTAGTTGTTATAACAGTGTAGAAGAGTATGTTTTTATATTCTTATACTGTCAGGTGCTTTGGATGATAGAGTCCACTGAATGGCATTATACAGAGTAGCTACATTTGTAATGTTTGTTTGTTCTTTTTCTAAGGAGATTGGTACAGGTCCACATGCTAGGAAGGATGTAGATGACAAGTGGCAGCAACAGTGAGATTGTCAATGCAGGTCAATTTATCAAAATACTGCAGGTGTGTCTATGTGTTTCAGAATAGGCACTCTTGACTGAACCACCCACAAAGATCAATATTGTCTTATTTATTAAGATTCTGGGCTACGCCCTCAATGTCTTATAAAGGGTTGAAAAGTAATATATACTAGCAAATTATTTTTGTAAGGTGAAAAGCTTTTTCAAGCTGTTTTCAAGTTGTTGTACATTCAGGCCCAGAAAATATTGCAATATATGAGCTTGAAAAGAGGATACATTTCGTTGTAATAAAGCTGTATATGTTGTTGCAGATAACGCCAAAAGCCCCAAAAAAGCAAGCGTTGATTTTTGACGAACTCGGAGTGAGACTGTGTTGGGTATAAACCCACCTGTTTCGGACTGCCTACTCTCTCTAACCTCCATGCTTCCTGCCATTCTGCCCTATGTATTTTAACTTATTATGTTGTTCCTTTCCGTGTCTATTTTATCATGTCCTTTGTATATTTCATTGTGTGTTTTATTGTGTGTGATGTACAGTGTCCTTGAGTGACCTGAAAGGCGCTTTTTCTAAATAAAATTCATTATTATTATTATTATTATAGAGAATAAAAGACATTCCCCACCAATCCTTAAACAAAACTACGCCTTGTTGAGAACCTGTTGGAACCCGTTTACTGGGGTTTAATGTCACGATTCTCGAACCCTGCCATCATCGATGCCTGCTGCTGCCACAGCAGGACTATAGCAGTCCCAGTCATTCAGTCCCAGTCATCCAGTCTTCAGCCCCAGTCATTCAGTCCCAGTCATTCAGTCCCAGTCATTCAGTCCCAGTCATCCAGTCCCAGTCACTCAGTCTTTCAGTTCCAGTCATTCAGTCATGCAAAGGGCTGTATGTGTGACCATTGCAGGCTGGCAGAAAATACAATGTTTGGCTTGCGGCCCACACATTCCAAGCCAGGGTTTGTGATCGAAGATAGACGTGCTGACAGCCTGGATTCTTCCCTGTTTGTCTCCTTATGTTTCCTCTACCCAGATCTCTTTATGCTACCTCGCCTTCCTTTAGTGCTTTTTATCTTCCTTAGCTCTCTCTCTCTGTCTTTCTCTCTCTTTCTCTCTTTTCCTTTTTCTCTTTCATT
>OMKX01107466.1:0-16792 GCA_900302425.1 Brosme brosme
TCAAAAGGTGTACTGTGAAGGGCTCTGGTGGTCATTATGGTGGTCTGGATTAAGCTAGCACCGTTAGCCCATCGCTTTGCACATGTTCTCGTGGTTGTGATGCAGAAAGTTAATTGTGATTACTGAATGGTTATTATTATCAGTAGGGTTAGGGTTTCTATGGGGACTCTCACCTTGATTCCAGCACCGCCTGGGAAGCCAGGGGGGCCAGCAGACCCGGTGGGGCCCTAGGAGACAAGAAACAAACAAACAAGCTCCTCAAAAGTCTGTCCACCAAAGATTCATGACAGCACATTAGCATTATGAAACCCAACGAGACACCAGGAGATAAACCATGATCGATCAGTACTTGGACAGGAAGTGAATGCTGATCATTCTAATCAATAATACTCACAGGAGGTCCGGAAGATCCGCCGTTGCCATCATTACCGCGAGCACCCTGCAGAAGAAGAAGAGAGAAGCGTGCGTCAGGATTTGTTTGCACATATCAACGACGCACCCTTTTGGAGATGTCGTCTTGAAACCGAAGGACTATGGAAATCTCATGCATTGTTGTGTAGATTATCTCAGGTGATTTCGACGGCGGCTACTTGATTTGGACATGGGGGGCCGGACTTACAGATGGGCCGGGGGGTCCGGGACGACCTCTCTCACCAGGAAGACCACGAGCTCCCTACAAGAGAGAGAGAGAAAGAGAGAGAGACCATGTCAGAGGGAAGGTTCATGACATCTAATATCATCCCTTCATCTTACATACTGAATCTCAATCTGGATGTATTTGTACACCAGTTAGCTCAAGTAAGTATCAAGTCAAATCAAAACTTTATTGATAGAGCGCTTTGCACGCCAAACAGCGATACAAAGTGCTGACCTAAAGCGAGACTACAAGGCAAGACTGAGACCAAGACTTACCAAGGATCCAGCGACACCATTCTCACCAGAGGATCCTCCCTCTCCCTGTAGGACAAACACAGAAGAAGAAGAAGAAGAAGAAGAAGAGAGTGATTCCTCAGCAGTGTTTCCAGTTCATAATGACTTTTTATTTGGTTCATATAAATTGTATTCAACTAGAGAAATTAAAAGATGAGATTAAAAATCTATTTTCCAAGAGGTCCCTGGTAGTCTGGCAGCAGCAGTCGACAACATAAAGTTTCAGACCGACCAACAATCTCGAGCCCAGACAGAGTGCAGAACACAGCAGGGCTGGTATGTGTGGCGTCTTCCAGAAGCTTCAGGGCTTTCTGCTTCATACCTTGGGGCCAGCGGGTCCAGCGTCTCCCTTAGCTCCATCCAGACCGCTGAATCCCTGCAGGCAGAGAAATAAGGGTTAGATGAGTGGCCGGTAGGCGACGCGCAGAAGCTGATGTTTAGCCTGCCGTGCGCTGGGGTCAACACTCACTCTGTGTCCCTTGATGCCAGGAAGTCCGGGAGTTCCGGGGAATCCACGGGTTCCCTGCAGGAAGAGGAAGAAGAAGAAGAAAGATGAGATGATGAAGATATGTTTTATTAGCATGGTAACAAACTATAACAATTTCCTGGGCCTTTTGGAATGCTAGGAGCTAAAATGTCCCTAATATAAGATCACTTTCTTTATATCACATATGAGTTATTTATAAAATATGACATTGTATGTAAGATTATTGTTTTTGTGTTAATATGTGAAATAAATACCTAAATGTGTGTTACTAATGTATTATACCTCTATTTATTTTGTTCCACAGTCTTTTATATTGATATTCATTTGTATTGTTCTGCTGCTGTAATGACCAGATTTGCTGAATCAAATACCAAGCTATCTATTCTTTTCTTAATATACATCTAAAACACATTTAGCAGAACAGCCTATTCTCTGGGAAGGCCTCCAGCCATAGCAGGATTGAGGAAGACAACACTTCTTGTCCTGACTCTTATTTTGACATTGGGGCACGGCTGCTCACCTGGGGGCCGGCAGGTCCACGCTCACCGGGGCGACCAGGCTTGCCGGGCTCACCCTATTGGACACACACACACACACACACACACACACATAAACACACGGTTAGAAACAGAGTCGCATTTGCTAGCAAAACTGCTCAATGTCCTTGAACCAAAAACATTAGCGTAAGAGAAAGTTACTTCCAGCAGTAAAAAGTCAGAATGACATGAGAGAGACATAGAGATAAGATACAATAAGGAAGCACATTATCATATATAAAATATATATATAAAAATATATAAAAGACAAGATAACATAAGAGAATATAACAAAGGAATAGAAAATGAAAGATGTAAAAATTTAAGAAAGAGACATGATACGATACAACAGGAAACAGTCATTAACAAATCTCTTACATCATCTCCATTCTTGCCAGGGGGGCCGGAGGCACCACGGGAGCCCATGGCGCCCTGGAGAAAAAAACACACAACATGACATTATAATCACAATCACACTATTATGCTGCTTCTTATTTATAATGTCTTAGATGAAGTAGTAAGGCACACATTCTGTATTCATTAGGTGTGTGTGTGTGTGTATGCGTGTGTGCTTGTGTGCGTGCGTGTATGTGTGTGTGTGTGTGTGTGCGTGCGTGTGTGTGTGTGTGTGTGTGTGTGTGTGTGCGTGTGTGTGTCAGTGAGTCACTAGGACAGGAAGTAAATTAAAGAAGAGACAAGGAATTAACCCCTGAAGTAAATACAATACATGTACACTGTTTCTACATTTCTAAAATGTACACACACACACACACACACACACACACATTAACACGCATGTGTAGGTGCACAAAACATACAAAATCTGTAGAATGTTCTAGACTCTCTAGCCTACACAGCTGAATATGTGGCTGGGAAGCCATTTTGAATGTGATAAATCTCATGTGATGACTGTGTTGAACGTCAACCTGGCAGACATGGGTTCATGAGAGATGTCGATACGTTTGAATATATAATGAGATACGTTTGAATATATAATGCGATACGTATGAATATGTAAATACTCACAGATGACCCAGGCTCGCCAGGCTCGCCTGCGGGTCCGGTGAAACCCTGAGGACCCTGTTGGTTAAAATGAGGGAGAGAGAGAGAGGGAGACAGACAGAGAGAGAATCAAAAGGTCTGTGTCTATGATCTAATGGTTCAAAGCTATAATGATATTTGAACAACCCCTTCAACCCCAATCATCTTGTCAAAAAGATTTAGTCGCTATACGTAAAAATGTGTTGTTGTTGTTGTTATTGTTATTGTTGTTGTTGTTGTTGTTGAACAGGATCCAAAACGGTGTCAGAATACTCACGCTAGATCCGGAGGGGCCAGGGGAACCACGGTTACCCATAGGACCCTGAAAATGAAGAGAATAAAACATCAGGTCCCCCCTTTCTTCAGCTCACATCTTCATACACATCGACTCTTAAAGTCATAGGCTACAGTGTAAGTGCAAGTCATCAGTAACAGTGTAACCATAAGCTTGAAATATAAGTGTACTATTAAAAACTGTGACTAGAATGAACTCAAATTGACAATTTAAGCAACTTCCTAATGCTAATACACTAAAAGATGGCCTTATTCACCTAGCGGCCATCTTGGTTCCATCTTGGTTCTAAATAACAGCTGGGTGGGGGGGAACTGAATGCGGATCCGTATTCTGTCCCCCCCCACCTAGCTGGCGTTTCAAACCAAGATGGCCGCTATAGGTGACTCGGCCAATGGTGTCAGTATTGTCACGTTATCATTTTGCATCTGATTGCTGGCATATAACAAAGTGTAGTTTAAAAGCAGCGTGTGCTGACTCCATACCATGGGCCCAGGGACTGAGGGACCACCGCTGGATTTGGTGTGATCGGTGTAGCTCATTTGAGGAGAGAGGTTCTGTCAACAGAAGAGGAAAGAGTGATCCATTAGAACATAGTTTAATATATATCATGTTTTATTATCATGTTTATATATACATAAATATCATGTTTAATGTGTATATATATACATGTATACATATATACATGTTTAATATAATTATATTTAAATCAAATATCATTTCAACTATAATCTCCTCCTGTGTGAATGTTTTGAGCATTTTATGAAATGCATGCAATGGTTATATGCATGCAATTTTTTATTATTATTAATCATTTACCCAAATTCTTGTTATTTCTTCTTGGCTACATAGCACAGTGGCAATTTAGTCTTCTAACATTGAGTTAGAACTCAAAAGGCTGATTTACACTATAAAATCGATATCATGCATGCTAGGTAAAGTGCATTGTTCACTAGCTCCGTTCTACTTCACCAGAAGGAAATGATGCACAGAGAGTGGCCATCAAGCTTGAATCAGAGTATCTTCTACCATGACCTTTTCACATGTCATTAGAGGGTTTATTATTTACACATATGTGTTGAGCCAGACAAGAAACAGCAGAGCTAGCTCTGGCCACACTACCAGGGCTAGGAATCTGTCAGGAAACATGTTCTCAGTGTCTTAACCCTATATCATACATCATCTATTCTATAGTTATCTGATGATCGGTGTGACCAAAGATTACAATTTTTGGTTTAATATTTAAGGTTAATCTGAAGACTGAATGAAACATGGCATAAATTGTGTCTGAAATGGTTTGCTCTTCCATTATATGGAAATACTACACAGGATTGTAAACAGTGTGCTGAACAAAATAGTGGGTTCAGGAAATCAACAATCACACTTCTCTCATTTAGCATTCAACCGTCACCCTCCATTCTGTCCTGTACCCTAGCCATCCAGTCTTTGCAAAGCATCATGGGTAATTTGTCCTTTTGGGTTTCCCCATGGACCTATAAAAGAAGCATGCAAGAGCGTTCAAGCATTCCCCAGCAAGTGTCGTTTGTCATTCGCTATTAATGTGTTTGTGTAAAGACCCCTCTCACGCGCTATGCCACATTCGATTTCATTCGCATTTCACCACGTCAGACACAACCCCAAAATGGCCGCCGCCGGAGGCCAAAGAGGGGACAAACAGTGACAGAGAAATCCGATATCGGTCATGTGATGTCTGGAGGTGCAGCAGACTTACTCCGCCAAGGCCAGGGGGTCCGGGGGGTCCGGGGGGGCCGCGGGGGCCATCCAGACCGGGCAGGCCATCGTTGCCGGGGACACCAGGTGGACCCTGCAGTAGACAAACAGTAAGAGGGACAAAGAGCCTTAATAGATGGCAATCGTCAGGCCGGTCGGGCCCTGATAGGAGCCTGATGGTGAAGTTGTTTGTATGATGGATCGTTTCATGTGTGGTAGTAGGTGATAACGGTACATTACAACACACTGTCTGTCAGTCAGTGGTGATGGGAGGTATTGGTACGTGTTCTATCTGTGTTTATGTTATGATGATACTGATTTAATGTTAAACATAACAATTCTGTCTCTGATCACATTTGTGGATTGCTGTTGTTTGAGCTCAGATTAAATATCAACCGCTGGAATGTGCAAGTCCGTTGAAGTTATGAGTTTGTGTTTTCTATGTTCTTTCTAAATGTTTTAGATTATGATTGCTTACCTTATTTTTTTGTTATAACATATACATATATATTGTGTAATTTGTGTGACCTGAACTAAATTTACCTGAGCTTTGAGGTCAAAGTTCATCATGGCATTTATGTCATTTGATTGTGAATCGGTGCAAAGATATGATGCATTATGTACTGTGTGCTTTTAAAATTTATGTTTTGTCCACGTAGTGCCCTATCCATAAACAATGACACACATTCATGACCATGTGATAAACAGGGACCCGTCTGTTGTTGGTGATGAAGACTATCAAATACAACATGCGTGTTTAATTCTCTGGATTGCACGTGATTTGGAAAAGAAATGAGAAACAGAAACATACCGTGTCTCCAACTACTCCATTGGTTGGCTAAGGAGAGCAGAAGAAGAACAGTAAGGATTCGCTGCAACCTTTCTCATCGTTAAGATAATGTCGGCCATTTTGAACCATGATATATGTATATATTGGTGTATGACTCTGGACTGGACGTAGAATCACGGCACACATACGAGTATTTAGTTTGGAGCCAAACAAGGTTTGGTTAGGAGATTAGCTTGTTGATAAACTGACTGCAACACTGAAAACAACAGAACACACTGTTGTCCAATTTAAGACAAGATATGTAACACATTTCCTTCAATTTAAGTAAATAAAATCATAACTACCTTCTTGGTGATTGGTTCCTGGACACCTTCTAATAGACGACAAAATGTATGTATTATATATCCAGAGGAACTGAAAACATATCATATGCAATATGTAGCCTAATTTCTGCCTGATAAGATATGTGTTATGACATATGTGTATAAAATATTTGTTAAGGGATGTTTTTCTCTGTGGAGATTTTTGTTCTGTGTTTGTGTTTAAGGGTCAAATATAACAACATATAACTAAAAGTATATTTAACTCTGTAATCACAATAATTTCTGCAGACAAGAAGAAAGTGGCAAAAATAATATAGGACCTTCCATTGGAAACCAGTAGACCTTTTTCCCCTCTTATAAATTGCTTTAATTATAGTGATCTCAGGTCGGAATCTTAAAATGTATCCATGGAGTAGGCGTAATCCATCAATGAAAAGAATAAATTACATTGAGGAAAACACAGCGTTTTTCCAAAACGATTCTTTGCTGGATTCAAATCCTCAAGCAGGTGGACGTAGGCTTAGGGCCTAAAAATCCAAGTCTTGGCCAGCAAGCATATCGACCTACGACAGCATTCATGTGTAAGCCAACCGAATGAGGTGCCTGGTAGGTCAACACATTCCCAGGCACTAGATGGCGCCAGAATGTTATTTAAAAAAGAAAACTGAAACAATGTTGAAGAAGTGCTGTCAAGGTAGTAGAAGGAGCAGTGATGTACCATCGTCGTCGCAGATAGGGCAGCACTCTCCGTCGGGAATGATTGGGTCGGCGCAGTCAGTCGTATCCTCGCAGATCACTTCGTCGCACAATGGCTCTCCGTTGTCGCACACGCAGATCTGGCATGGCTCTGGCTTCCACACATCCTTGTCGTTGTACAGCTGTCCGTCTGATCTGCAGCTGCCGAATGGGTCTGACGGTAGGAAGAGAGAGTGGTTGTTTTGAAATTACAATAACATTAAAGGGAATTGTTACTGAGGGCAAATTAAAAGGTTTGTAGCAGCCCATTGACTAAACCACGCACCATAAGCTCACACAACGCTTGGGAACTGTTGTGTCCCAAAACACCACGAAATATCCCAAGTCTCAACTCGTTTTTTATTCTACACCTTAACGCAAGCAGGTCAGAAGTCACAATCCTTTAAAGTTAGGCTGTCCCACATTCAAGCTAAATACTAGATAGAAATGCAATGATGAGTAAAAAGGACAATAATTATAACAACAGCAATAATGAAATAGGAGCATTATGTTAGTAGTTGTAGTGACAGTTGATGTGGCAGAGGGCTAAGCTGGAAACTGGACCAGCTACGGGAGTTGTGGTTATTTATTATGGCCTGCATCAATAAGCATCTATGTTCGATTTTCCCCCCCTGTAAAACGAACCAAAAACGACCTCAGTGTCCATGGTTTGCGTGTACAAGTCTATTGACAATAGTCTGGAAAGCGTCGAAATAGTAAATTAATCAGGTGTGCTTTTGAACCATTGGTTTGAAAGTGGCTAAGGCCTTTTACTTAGTGGGTGCTGTGATATGTTCAGCCACAGCGAGGCGCTGTTGGCCCATGAATGACTTCCTAAACACACCCTTCGCCGCGGTGATTAATTGACGTCTAGACAAATTGAACGCGACGTCAGAGTTCTAGCGATTTTCCATTGTCCTTCAACTAACAAATATATGTACAGTGACAAGTATTAACCAAGGTAAACTCGATGATTTGAAGGAACTTTAGCTTAATGCTGTGTTCAAATTGAATAAGCGATCGATTGAAAATTATTGGTAAAAAAGCAAAGACAATTACATTTAGCTTTAGTTCATAACATATTCGTTTTATTTAGTTTGTATAGTTTATATAATATGCAACATAGTTATAAGATATTCGGTAGCAGATCCTTCTGGCAACGTTGGAGTTTTTCCATGATGGTGGTTAATGATCTCTACATTAAAATAATAAAACTTGTATGATATAGAATAATAGTTATTTATCATCATTATAGTTATATTATAGTAGTATTATCTTCCTTTATTATTTTCATCAGTTGGATTACATATAAACTTTAACCCATGGATTGTGCATCCCAAAAAAAAAAGCGTCAAATGGAATTCGGGTCGTTCTTGAGGATCCAATAACTCCACATCTGCACGCCAGATAAACGTTGATTTGGGCTACAACATCATACAACTGCAGTCAACCCTTTCCAATAGCGTATGCGCCTAATTTAATGGTGATATTACTGAGAAACTGTTGTCCAACCATTGCGTAAACTGAGGCCAAACTGAGGGGCTGTCTCCCGCAGAGCTCTATCACTTCCAGACAATAGAAAACCCGCTCAGCATCCTCCACCCTTACATCCCAGAAACTCAAATCACATCAATGTTGGAAAGTTAGTTGTACTCACCGTCATCCTCGCCTTGACCTTTGACCAAAAGCACTGTTGCGCTGAGCAACAGCGCTAACCGAATATCCACAAAGCTGAACATGTCTAAATATTAGACATGTAGACTCTTTGAGGCAAGGGGAATCCTGTTTTTTCCTCAGACGCCACTCATACAAATTCCGGTCCGGTCTGTGTAACTCCAATCCAGACCCTAGCAGAAACTCCCTACTGCCTAAACAAATGAGAAGGCATGGCTTTTATATGCCCAAACGTTTGGGGAGGGCCGTGAACGAGCAGATACGTTTAACATGTCCAAGTCGTGGTCCCTCCTTCGCCATTCAACGGGGCCGCCTTAAAAGCCTTTGAAACAAGTTCTCGTTTTAACTTTTGTACTGTGACACCAGTACAGAACAAACACCAGTCGGACACCAGTACAGTACACCAGTATGTCGGACAGGCTGCGTTTGGATGCGCGTAATCCTCTGGGCTGGCGGTGGATTTTCTTAACTATAGTCACTTTTTTTTGTCGTTGTAAATGCGTTCCTCTCGTCGCGTTGATTTTATAACACTAGGAGTTTATTTAAATGTTGTATCGGACAATGACTTGTGTCGTTGGCGTTGCGCTCTTTTGCGTTTACTGAGAAAGTAGCGTTTTGTAATGCCGATGTACCCAAGTGCTGTGGAATGGGGATTTGTGATTTCCGTTTTTGATGTCAGGGTTAACTTGTTTTATGTTCTGACTATGGTTTCATAACTATGTAATGACTACACAACTATGAAGCTAGGTCAAGCTTAATGTAGCAATTGCAGGTTTATAGAAATGTATTTTACGCATGGGCATTCATACAAGGTTAGTTATAGGTGAGATTAAACACAATATATGAGAGATGAATGTTGTATCGACTGACTTGCTGTCAGAGCCTTAGAATGACACAACTGACGAGCCTGTATGTGGATCTGAAAACAGTTTTTCGTTCAACGTGTCAACATGCTTATCCAATAAATATGACCATTTTTAATCATTTCTTGCCAACATGTTCTGTACTCCTGTAAAACCGATGCACCTCCAGCTACACTATAAACCTGAGCTATGAAAAGCACATCAGGTGTGATTATGAATTAGGACAAGTTTACAGAAGCATCGGTCTTTCTTCAATCATAAAGTCCTTAGTCCTGCCCAACTTTGATCAGTTGATCCTTCCATTGTTTCTGAAAGTGAAATCACAGAGCACACTATACTGGAATAAACAATCACTATGAAACAGAAACGTTTGAGTGAGGTACAATCGATCAGACTTTAAACAGTTTAAGAACATGCACACAAATCCTTTGTTGGACCTGACAATCAGCAACCACACTGAAAGTTCCTCCTATCTCTATGGTGTTGGAGAGCAGGATAGATAGAGTGATAGAGGGAGAGAGAGAGTGATAGAGGGAGAGAGGGAGACAGACGGAGAGGGAGACAGAAGTTGGCAGGTTCACAAAGCCCTCTGGTTGCATTGTGGACACGTTGCAGCCTCCATGTATCTTAGCCCCGTCTGACCTGTCTATGTTTCACACTCAGCCTCCCACGGCTTCAGCACTTTCAGAAGACATAGAAAAGTATGCAAGTTGTAGTAGAAGTAGTTGCAGCGCTAGTACTAGTACTAGTCATTTCAGTAGTAGTAGTAGTAGTAGCAGCAGTGATAGTAGTACAATTAATAATAGTAATAAGTAAAGAATGAGAACACAATAATATAAGAAAGAATAAAGCCAAAAAGGAAAGTGGAAAAGGGTTCATCTGGTTAAAACAACGCATAGAGGTATATAGTTAGATGAGAGACTATTACTCTATTCTTGCACAAATGTCAGCTAGGGACCAACAATGATTGATTCCAGTCTGATCACCAATACAGGCAGCATGTCACCTTGCTAAAGACATGTGGTTTAGGCTTACTTGAGACTCTGAAAGACCTGAAGGTGTGTGTGATCCAGGGGTGAACTCACGTCACATTAATGCTGTGTTTCTGATGACAAGCTTTCCAATCAAGACCCGCAACATACCTTCACTTGTGACCTCTCAGCGGATGTATAATGTTTTGAATGAAAGGCGGTAACAGGGAGGGGACATTAATGGCTTTCACAAGGCCAACGTGCGGTTAGCGATGCTGTCCGATGGCAAGCAGGTCTTTTCTGCTGGTTGTGTGTGTCTAATGAAAGTCAGCTTACTTAAACACCTGCTGCTAGCCAGACGCGCAGCTGGCAGTCTGCGTGGTGGTGCCACTCTCCACTCTTTTATTTACTTTCTCATTCATGTCTTATAGGCGGTTGCATTAAGGCCAGCTATGACAGATGTAACGGCATTTCATCATGGTAAGTCACAAGCAGAAAATAAAAAGAATACTATAAAATATTCTCTCTCTCTCTCTCTCTCTCTCTCTCTCTCTCTCTCTCTCTCTCTGTCTCTCTCTCTCTATCTCTCCATGTGCGTGTGTCTCTTCTCTCTCCCAATGTATTCAAGATAAAATATGCTGTTAGCTATACTAACACTACTTCTGGTAGAGTTCCCAAACACTACAGTCATGAAAGATATTGCAAAAATATTGAACCCAACCACTTTATTACGAAAACAATTTTAATAAAATAAAAATTAAAACATCAATATTTTTTAAATTATATAACAGATTGGCTTTTTTTCTAAGCATCTAGTGTAGTATTTCTTGCAGAAATGTTTATATTGCACTTATTTGAATTGCATATTTTTTTTTATATATTTTGCAACTCTGCAGAGGTGTCTCACCTGGCCACTGTAAAAAGTGTATTCAGAATAGCCGTAGGAGCCATGCAATAGCGTATTGCATGCATGCATTCTGCGCATTCAGACTGCGTCACATGCACTCCAGCAGGTCACCTAATTCTCAGATTGATAAATGTAGCTGAATTACTTTGAGATGACAAAATGCACAGTGTGTGTTGCACAGTGGTGCTTGAGGCGTTAACCCACCAGATCCATGTCCTAGGATTGTTTGTTGAGAGGTCTCCTCACTATTAACACAGTAATCCTAACAAAATAGTGCTAATGGAAGATACAATCACCGCTCTACTAGCTAAATGTACTTCGCCCTGCAACAGGGAAGTCAATCAACGTCTACGCTGAATGTAATCGTCTATCTGTCATCGCACAGACAATCCTTAGAAGAAATATACAACATTGGGGCTTTTGGTCTTCTCATTAGGAGACATTTTGTATCACAGAACAAGTTGGTTCAAGGTGATTTTACTATACTATATATACTATACTTTACTATAACTACAGTATATGTATATTTGATCTAGATAGAGACAGACCAGCCTGTCTTTATAGTGGGCTCCCCTTGTCCCCCCGGTTAATTTTTTATGTTCTTAATTAATGAATTCCTCATTTATTTTACTCAATATATAAGACGTGACAAACAGAGTGACGGGTGAAGGGTTCAGTGTATTGTCTTCTGGACAAAGCTGCTCACACAACATCAAGGTTCCATGAGTGAAATTAAGTCGACGCTCACCACACTGCTTTTAAATAGAACCGCTCATTTTCCTGTGTTTGCCTTGGACTCAAGTTAAATCTATAATACCCCTCTGGTGTGGGTGTGTGCGTGCGTGCATGTGTGTGTCTGTGTGTGTTTATGTGCGTGTGTGTCTCTTCAGACTCTTGGTTTTGTGGGTGGAGTAAGTATTCTGAAACCTTCTGTTCTGCAATGTCTCAACCCCTTAACAGACAAGACTCGGAGCATCTTTAGACATATTATTAATCCTATTCACAATCGTTTGAATTCGCTCAGAGTCCCACATGCTACTGGCCATCAATCCTCAGAAACGAAAGATTTTAGGACCGTGTTTGTACCCAGGTACAGTATTAACCTAGCAATGACTAGGCTGACATAACTGATGACATGAGTGTTCATTGGACAATCCAAGTACAGTGTTACCGCATTAGCTGTGTCAAGAGGGCCCTTCGGGTAGTGGGCCTTGATAGGCTGATAGGCTACAGCTCCTTGGTACCTAATCTTCCTGTTTACAAGTGTTTTCCACAATGAAAACCAATGGGCCTCCCTCGGTGAACCGTTTGTGAACGGAGGTTTGGCCGTTTGATCTTTGATGGACCACATGTTTGTCAAGAACATCAAGCACCCTCAAATATGCAAGGGAATAAAAAATATGTCCATCGTTTTTTATGCTGAGGCAAGTAGTGGAAAAGTGCTATGAACCTCCTTAACAAGGTGATCCTAGCCACTAAGTTGCTGGTTGAAAACTCAAAAGACCCTCCAGACTTTTATCAGGAAGGGAAGTTGGTAGGTGTCGGCGCAGTTTGAATGTTATGCAGAGACTTAAGGGCATCTTTCCTGACCTAGGTAGCGATGCAAGGTTTACCCCAGAAGTGTTCAGCCTCTTGAACTGTTACTAAAACTGAAGTTGTGTGCATTCCCCAGCGGGCCTGTGAGCTACAGCCAGCATGACTGCCTTTGCCTGGCTCTGTCCACGTGTTCCTACTTGCAGGACGTTGAGCTACAGCTAAACTGCTCCAAAACCTAATAACGCCAAGACTTTCCTCCTTCTCTCTCTGTGGTTCTCCGTTTCACTCTCCCTCTCTGTCTCTCTTTATCCAGCTATTTCCTTATTTCTATCTATCTCTGGCTGTCACACACACACACACACACACACACACACACATACACACAGACTATTGTTTTTACTCTCTCTTGCCCATCTGTCTTTTGTGTATTCCCACTCTTCCTTTAATAACAGCCTCTGAAACATTCCCTTTAAAACATCTCCAGATAGGGCAGTACTTTTATTTAACACCTCTACTTTTTCACATGACTCCAGTCCAAATAAGTGGAGGTGGTCTTCAGTGTTATTATTATTACCGTGGTTATGTGCTATTATGATTCCAGTCAATTACTGCCAATTACACCTTTGAGCAGATATTTGATGCTAGCATGTCTATGGGAACCCCACCTGTTGTGGGCAAATGACAGGGTACCCTGAAAAGTGTACACTATTTAAAAATACATTTAAAGTGAATTATGTTTAAATGTAGTTTTATGTATTATGGTTAGAATCTGAATGCTTTTGTGTCCATACTGGCGCTTATTCCGTATTCCTAACCTGTTAAGTTTTACATTTTTGACCCCCTAAAGAACTATGGAAATTGGAATGTATCATCACAGTCCATTGAAAAGATCAGCATGGTTTAATGTTAAATCATTTAGCAGGTCATTAAATTAGCAGCTCTGTTTTCTTTTCTATTTTCTTGTTTCTAGGGCTCGACTACCAGGATTGTTAGAAGAAGTATATAAACAAATAACCCTTCTTTATGATCTGACTTGTCACCATCAAGAAGCTTTATTCAAACATTGTACCTTATTTTAACCAAAGTTACAGAATAGTCCTCTGCTACAGCACCTATAAACCAAAGTATTCGATATCTACTAGCTACAGTCTTCCCCACATGTACAAACAGGCTACAATGCCTGCACATCCACAACAGTCAATTATGGGAGTTTTCAAACTAAATGTTATCCTCAGACCGAGTTTATCCCAACATGACTGTGTAAATAAAGCACTGGGAAAAAAAAAACAGGACAGATTTCTATGATAACTTAACTGTGAAACTGCAATCATCCTCCTAAATCCCTCTGGGTTTTGTTGATGGTCTCTGGTCTTGGTCTGCTTCTTCTTGCTGTCTGAGCACACTAGTGATTTACTTAGAGACTGCTCACTTTTATTACACTTTGGGCATGCTCAAATCGTTTAAACGTCACCGTTGGTGCATCACTGGGACAGTTTGGAGCCCATAATGGTGTGTCATATAAGTGGACAACGGCACCCTTCACTTAATATCTCCTACTTTGGCCATTAGCAGAGACTATGAGATAAGGACTCAGTAGTGTAGTTTGTAGTTGTAATTGTAGTTCTTTATGTATGCTGGTTGATTCTGGTATGCTGGTCAATTGATCTTGGTCAGCTTTAAAGGAAGCCTCCAGAGTGATTGTTATAACAGGATTCAAACTTTGTTGCTAGGGATCACGCTATGTCCCATTGGTCAAAAAATGCATATACAACGCAGTCGGACCCTTTCGCTCACCCTCCATTTACTTCCATGGGGACATAGGGGGTTGATAAATTGGTTCCTTGGTTGAAACAGAGAAGCAATACTACATAAAACTAAGTCAAAAGTTGAGTTCAGTTTTGCAGAAGATGTCATGAGACAACCCAGTTGTACCTTTTGGCACGAATCATTGATATGTGAACAACATGGACGAATGATACGAGTCAATGTTGCAGCTCTTGTGTTGCCTTGGAGTCATGAGGCACATTCAGGAAGAAACTCAAGACCACCTAACCACCCCGCCCACAGCACCGCTACACGCCTCCCCTTCAGGGCGGAGGAGGGTAGCCCAGGAACTCCACCGCCCCTATCAGCCCACCCCGGTAAAATACATTGCCTTCATCATGGCGTCATGGGTTCATTTAAATGGCAGTTTGATGGTGAATACAAACCACTGGGTTGGAATCAAGAGTACAGAACTTTGAATGTCTCTCTATACACATCTGTCACCCCCAAACATTACTGAAAGCTCAGTGTTGGTTGTGAGGTTGTAAGAGTGGAGATGGAGAACCAGAGGCAGATGCAGTGCATTGTCTCCGTCCAAACACAGCGAGGACGCCAGGAACAGATAAACTTTCACCAGTTCTCTATCCTGCAGTTTTCTTTTTCTCTGCATCTGGTCTCTCTCAGAGATCCACCCCCTTTTTTCCTCCTCCGCTAAACTCCATCTCTCCATCCCTCCCTCTTTTTCTCCCTCTGCTCTCGTTTTCTCCCATCCTCCTACTCCCCTACCCCCCTCCCCTCCCTCCACTTCCAGCGCAGACATCCAGTCAGACAGACAGAGAGAGAGAGAGAGAGAGAGAGAGAGAGAGCGGATGGAAAATATGACTGAATTCTTCCCTGACTTCAGATAATGCACTGGGCTTCTGGCAGGCACAGTACCACTAAACACAGGGATAGGCTAAGCAAGGGGAGAGAGAGAGACAGAGACAGAGACAGAGAAAGGTGGGGGAGAGAGTGCTAGTCAGACGGTTTAGTTTTCTCCTCCACCCATTACCTAAATAAATCTCTAGAACTATACTGTTGAAACTCTACTGTTGATGTGTTTGTCGTAGTACTTATTGTCCTGGTATTCTCCTAACTTCACAGCGTGACACAAGAACTGTAATATGAATGGTCTGCAGGTATGTAATCCAGATGTCCTGAAGTAGTTTAATGTCAACAGTGGCCTAAACGCTCTGTCCCCCTCATGTGATGGCGTCCATGTTTAATGAGTCAGAACTTATTGTCAGAGCCCCACATAAGACAAAAAAGAGAGTCCCTGAAAGTCTGTCTTTTGGGTGTCATATTTCCCAGCCGTGCGAGTGTTCTCCAGCTGAGGGAGAGACTATTGTGATGGAAGCAGGGGGGGGAGCCAGCAGAATGGAGTTTAGATGGAACATTCTTCACTCAATGAGGACACAAACCAGGGGGTGCAGCCGATAGGAGGGGCCATAGCATTTCTATACTTGACACGTGTTCCTGCATCAGAAGTCCTGGCGCGGTAAATAAACAACCTGTGAATGCCCCTAGAATTCAACGACCAACGATCACTCTCTGGTCACTCTTTCTTTTACAGTTATGGAAATGTTCTCCACTTTTCACAACTCCAATAACTGCAGGGACATGCTTTGTCAAAGTGGGAGAGTGTTCTATCTAGATGGTGTAAACTCTGCCGAGGAGCCTTTTCCCTGTTCCACTCTGAACATAATTTCCAGTCGTCCTGGCAGTTTGTTCGGGCCTGTCGGCAGTCCAGTCCAACATCTGGGGAAGGCTGTGCTCCTTTTTCTTTTCTTTTTTTCATTTCTCTGCTCTCTTGCCGTTATATTATTTCTCTGGCTTCTCTGGCTCTTGTCTTCTCTTCAAAGGCCTCTCAATTGGGGTTTGAAAGGGAAGAAAACTCATGGCATCTAGTCCGAACATTGACTGAAAACTTGGTGAACCCAAGTATATAGACATCACCCTTCTGTGACTATACTGGGTGGTTTGTTTTGTAGGTTCTATCTCACTATTATCGTCGCACTTCTCCACTTTGTATCTTAAGTATAAATGATTCTGCCTCTCTTTGACTGTTAAGACACTCCTAAACTCACAACTAAATGGAATAGAGTCTCAAAGTTTTCAAGGAGGCAACAGTAATAACCTGAAGTCTGCACATAGGAAGTGGAAAAGGTTTTGG
>OMKX01107472.1:0-15072 GCA_900302425.1 Brosme brosme
CTCCTTCGTCACCGCGTTCACGGGCCCCGCCCCCGAGGACAGCGCCCTGAAGATGGAGCTGCCCCGCAGCGAGCGCTCGCTGCAGGGCAACTGGCTGGCCTACTGGCAGTACGAGATCGGCCTCAACCAGCAGGACCCGCGCTTCCACTTCCACCAGATCCGCCTGCAGAACTTCCTGGGCCACACCGGCACCGCCAAGTGCCTGGCGCCGCTGGCCGGGGAGGACTTCTTCCTCTCCGGGAGCAAGGACAAGACGGTGAGGCTGTGGCCCCTCTACAACCACGGCGACGGGACCCGGGAGGTGGAGGCCCGGCTCTGCTACACGGACCACCGCAAGTCGGTGTTCTACGTGGGCCAGCTGGAGGCCTCGCAGGAGGTGGTCAGCTGCGACGGGACGGTGCACCTGTGGGATCAGTACACCGGTGAGTGGGGCGGGGGGCTGCTGATGTGTCATGGCCGCCCGGGAGGTCCACACCTTCGGCTCTTGTTGTATTGCTGAGGGGAATATGCTGCATAGAATAATATAGTCTGTGTGTATCAATAACAAAGTGATGTGTATGAAAAGCAAAGAGCCGTCCACCTGCAATTCAATACATTTGATCGATCGGTAAGACCAATTGAAGAGAAAGTCTTGTCTGCACAGAACGTGATGTTCGGAAAGCCCACAAGGAAATCAAGCTCCATAATATCTAGTAGGAAGGAAGGCATGCACTTAAACATACATACTTGGCTGTAAGCGACTTTAAGACACGGTGGCCGTATGGTCGTCACTGTAATCTTCCCATTCATGTCATCCACTGCAGTCTGCATCAGCAGAACTGTACTGGCCAAACCCGTCAGGTTTCAGTGTACCGCTCGATAACCCGTCCCCTCCTCATGATGCTATCCGGTGTCTCCAGGTAAGCAGATCCGCTCGTACGAGGCGCTGGACGGGAAGAACCCCATCACGGCCGTGACCACCATGCCCGCCCCTCACTGCAGCGTGGTCTTCGGCAGCGCAGACTCTGTGCTCCGGTTCATCGACCCACGCAAACCAGGCCTGCAGGTAATCAGCCCGCTCTGACGCAGCCTCTGGAGCGCTGGAGGGGTTATTATTACCCCAGGGCCCAATTTGTGAAAAACTGGATTTTCTTCTGTTATTAAAGTTATGAATAGCAGTAGTAGGCAATAGCTGAGCTAACAGAAAGGTCCGTGGATAGGGAAGCATAGTTGTGTTACAGTCCGTTTTGGAGGTTCATTAACTGCTGTTGAATCAATCAGCCAATCAATGTAAACTGCTAATTTTAATTGGTTGAATAGGCCCCATGTTCAAGTCACACAGGACTTTATGGGGCCGAGAGATTCTGTCAACAAACCACACACCTTGAGGTTGGTTTTGGTACATTAACCATCACCATATTTTCTAAAAGGATATATATATATATTAATAAATAGAAGACCACATGGACTACAAGACTGTAACGTCGACAAACATCCAGACGTACTGTATCAATCACGGCGCTGTTGTTTGTGCATTTGAGGATTTGATTTCATGACCAATAATGGCGTTGATCCTGCCGAATGACATCATGGTTTTGTCCTTGTGGTCGTCCCAGCACGAGTTCCGCCTGGCGTACAACAACGTGAGCGCGGGTCTGGTCCGCTACCTGGCCGTGAGCCCCGGGGGGCGCACGGTGGCTGCCGGCTTCTCCTCTGGCTTCATCGTCCTGCTGGACTCACGCACGGGCCTGATCCTGAGGGGCTGGCCCGCACACGAGGGGGACATCCTCCAGATGAAGGTCCGTCCCAGCCCTACACTGTGGTCAAGACTGTAGCCTAGCGTGTAGCCTAGCCTGTAGTCCAGACTGTAGACTAGCAAGTAGCTTAGTGTGTAGCCTAGAATGCAGCCTAGAATGTGGTCCAGACTGTAGCCTAGCGTGTAGCCTAGACTGTAGTCCATACTGTAGCCTAGCGTGTAGCCTAGCGTGTAGCCTAGCTCATAGCCTAGCGTGTAGCCTAGCTCGTAGCCTAGCGTGTAGCCTAGCTCGTAGCATAGCGTGTAGCCTAGCTCGTAGCCTAGACTGTAGCCCAAACTGTAGACTAGCGAGTAGCCTAGCGTGTAGACTAGTGAGTAGCCTAGTGTGTAGCATAGAATGTAGCCTAGACTGTGGTCTAGACTGTAGTCCAGACTGTAGCCTAGCGTGTTGCCTAGCTCGTAAAATAGCATGTCGCCTAGACTGTAGCCTAGCGTGTAGCCTAGCGTGTAGCCTAGACTGTAGTCCAGACTGTAGTTCAGACTGTAGCCTAGCATGAAGCCTAGACTGTAGCCTAGATTGTAGCCTAGACTGTAGCTTAGACAGTATCCTAGCATGTAGCCTAGCGTGTAGCCTAGAATGTAGCCTAGACGTTAGCTTAGACTGTATCCTAGCATGTAGCTGAGACTGTAGCCTACCGTGTAGCTTAGACTGTGGCCTAGCGGGTAGCCTAGACTGTATTTGTGGATGGTGTGTGTGCGTGTGTGTGTGTGTCATCACATTTACTAGCTTATTGTGACCTTTGGGTTTATATAGTATTAAGAAGGGGAGTCTTACAAATTAGTTTCTATGTAAATCTCTATATGGTTCTATAGTTTTAATAAGTTCAATGTTATGATTGGATATCCGTCCTTGCTCAACCAATCTGCATTACTTTGATGCACAGGAGTGCTGATATGCACAGCTTTGTTTTTCTGTATCTTCGGCAAAAACCCTCCCCTGTGCAGGTTTAGTTTCAACCTTCAAATTAAAAGTTAAATAGGGAGTGAGCAATATTGTAGTACAATATCTTTATCTTCCAAGTACAGTGTGCTGCATGGCCAATGCCAGTCCAGCAGATTTGAAAGTGTGCCTTCTGTCAATCTTCTATCATATGTGTGGGTGTATAAGTTTGTTTATGAAAACAAAGAAATCTCCAATTAATTCACATATGCATGGGCCTCCAATTTGTGTCAATCCTAAAATCCCCAGTCTGCATTTGTTTATTTAAAATGTCAGAGTCTTTATCTTTTGGTAATTACCAACATATTCTTATATTTATTCATAAACTATAAACATTGCCAAGAGGAAATATCCGACGGTAATTTGACATTCCAATAAACAGTGGCTAATTGGTTGAATAAATTACTGCCACAACTCTGACAGTGAAGATAACGAATATTTAACTTCCTAATACATGAATTAGTGTACGGTATTGTCACAATAAACATCCAAGTCAAATCTTTCCCCGGTCAACCCTTGAATTAAGTTTATTCAGGAGTTGTGCAATCCCCAATGTAAATGGCTGTTTCGTTTACATTCAACGACAAACGCCCGTCCCGGGACTCTCTGTTCCCCCACTCGTTCAAAGCTCCACGCTCAAAGAACGTCGCCTGTGATTTGTTCCAACATGAGAACCGCCGAGCCGGCACTCGCGGCGATGCGGCAGAAAATAGACGGTACAGAACTTTATCAAAGTTTATGTCAGGCTTATGAGCGTTGCTGAAACAATACACCGTGATGGCTGTTAATCTAGGCCAAACGTATCCTTGTTTTCAAAAGAAGTATTTTTATACTGTTTTTTTTTTTTTTGCGATGTCACAACCGTCATGGTTTCCCACCTCTGCTTTTGAATATTGGCACGGTGAGACTGTGGGCTCGCACCTCGGTTAGATCTTACTCCCCTGGCATTTGACTTTGACATTTCATCAATGGCGTACGCTTTCCACTTTCTCAATGGGATCAAGCGCCTAATAAGACACCTGACTCAACCACCGCTCTTAGTTTGAAAAGTTTGAAAGTTAGAAAGACGTCGGCTGTCTCGTCGCACTTCCTCACACGCGCACACACTGTCGAACTGTTACGTAAGACTCTCCTCCCTCTGATTGTGTTTCTGGACTTTTTAATACATATAATGGAGCAAATCACTCACCATTATACACTCTGCTTCAAGTTAAAGACCTTTTGCAGACCGGGAGTTTTTATTTTCCACCTTCTGAAAGGCCGAGCAGCTGGTAGGCTGGGGACGGCTGACCCCAGGCTGTGTGGAGTCAACTGAAAGCTGAGCAAACTTTATTTAACCCTGAATTTGGGGTCAGGGCCTTTTGGATTATAAGGCATGGGTTTAGGCAAATATGGACACAAGTTAGTCATTAGCAAAACCTTGACGGTGCTGTTTAGCACACGTTGGACATGAAAAGCCCACAGCCCACTGTCCAGTTCCTGGCTCTTCTGCCCACTACTTGGCCTGATAAAACTGGTACTCCCCTCAATGTGTAATCAAACTGATTGACTTTCACAATAATAAATCAAAGCTGGTGCTTGACTTGCGTCGCGGATGTGCAGTTACATCGCCCGCCGCATGTTTGAACCACAATGTTCTTTTGATGACGGATTTTTATTGCAGGCTGCAGAAGGCAACCTGGTCATCAGCTCCTCCGCCGACCACTCGCTGACCGTGTGGAGGGACCTGGAGCACAAGCCGCTGCGCCAGTACAAGTCCCCCTCGGAGCCCGTCCACGCCTTCGACCTCTACGGCTCCGAGCTGGTCACCGGGACGGTGGCCAACAAGATAGGGGTGTACTCCATGGCCGACATCTCCCTCAGCCCCGTCAGCAGCACCAAGCTCAGCTCTGAGAACTTCCGGGGAACGCTCACCAGCCTGGCGGTGCTGCCCACCAAGAGGCTCCTGCTCCTGGGCTCGGAGAACGGCGCCATCCGCTTGTTTGCTTAGGCTGGAGGCGATCGCTCCCCCCGTCACAGTGGGGCCGGAGGAGTCAGCGGGCAGGACACTGGTCGGCCCTTGCTCTGTGTGGGGTGCAGGGCAATTGTGAAACTGATAAGGCGAGCTGCGTACGCCTCAAATGTTTTTTTTTTTTTTTGCCCCCTCCTACAATGAAAGCAGCCTTAGTGCAGTAGTTGAATTCTCCTTTTACACTGAAGGGATACTGCTGCTTCGGGTCTGGGCACTGACCAAAATAGTAGACACAAGTCTTTCTCTTTTCTTCCACTGTTGAGATTTATTTCTGCACAGCGAATCACAAAGTTGTGCTTAGAGAAGGCTCATGACATTTTGCCTTTAGACGTGTGTGTATATATATTCCATATCACAGGAGATTCTTATCTCAATAAGGTCAGTTATTATTTTTGAAAGAGTGAATCTGAGGACCTGTTCAGGGGGAAGCAAATAAGGTTTGAGTGTAGAGTTTACACTTTCCAAACAGATGCATACCAACCAACGCCAAAAACACATAGACGCCACCACCTCCTTCTTTGTCCCGTGATGTTTGTCCCCTCGATGAAGCACTGATGAAACTATGCAGTATTTGTAGAGCAATTTGTTTTTTGTTTGCATCCAAATTACTGTTTTGGTCAAACTTTTTTCCACAGTAGACGTTTTTCTAAACAATAAAGCTACAGCAGTCTGTTTTCATGTGGCAATTTTAGTGAATCTCCTCAGCGTTCTAGTCTGCGTTGGGTCGTAAGCTCAAGTAACAATGCACAACTCTGGATTCTTCTGCACAACTAGGGTCTCGCACACAGAGACACGGCGCATTTTAAGATGCTTTTTTTATTTTTGCCACATTAATTACTTGAAGTTTCTTTCTGAATAGTCTTAACACAGGTTTTCAGACATGAATTATTGTATTAACAATCAGAGGGTCCATAGTAACACGGCTTGACGTGAATTTTTAACATGTATTCCAATTGTTAGGAAATCCATTGATAAAATGTCACTTTGGGCATACCCGGTGTTAATGAACCACCAATGCATGGTCTGCACAGAACAGCATTGCAGGAGCACATGGTAGGCCTCAAAATACTTTTGTATCATAACATTTCTATGTAATCACAAATACATTATAACATGTTAATATAATCTGTTCCACTAATGGGGCAGATTACAAAAAAACTAATGATTTGTAGTCATGTAGTGCTTTTCTTGTTGTAAATTGCGCATATTAAATGGCCACTCTTGTAGTAAACTCTCCTCATCATTACTCCTTTAGTCAAAATGCTCTACAGCCTCAAATATATGTCTGTTAGTAACTGTTGTCAAGAAATCTTTTGTCATGTTTGAATTGTTTTCCTCTTTTTTTGCCCACAGATCAACAATTTCCAGTTTTATTTTGTTTTACTTTGTATTCGATTTGTAAACTTGGATTAAATTTTGATGGACAACTTTGCGTTGAAATCAAAACTCTTGTTACATATTGATATTCGTTTGTGATCCAAAAAAATTCAATCATGAAACATAAATAACTTGATTTATTTATTAACTTGTTTAATAAAAAAAACGACTCGATGTCACATGTTCTACTGCGATTATTTGTCATTAGTCACCTACACTGAAATCGTCAGCTCGCCATTCTGGAATTTCCTAAGAAAAGTGATTACGAATGTGTTGTGGACAAAGTCCCCTTTTTTTGTTTGTAAAAGAATCCTTGTCAGCAGTAGTGATGTGCTCTAAAGAAACAACAGTTAAACTGTAAAGAGTGTTACGTTCTGGAGCACTGGCCACACACTTTCAATTAGTCCCTCCTGGCACCTTCACCCAACCTCGTTTTAATCACCCTCGCAAGTCCAACATCTGCCACAGCTCTCTTAAGTCTAACGGATCACAAGAGCCGACGTCATCATACGTATATTGTTTTACAGAATCAAAGTTAAGTGTGTTCAGTACACCAGTGTCGTGACTCTAGTTTGTACCAATGATGTGTCATGGAATGTCTGTACATGATACTGAGTAATCAATTGATTGGGAGTGAGCACAGCTTGACCCTGATTTACTCTGGAGAGACATTTACAAACAAATAGTGACTGGTTTGAGGCTTCAATCAATGGGAGTTGATATTTAACTGGCCACTGAGCAACTGCCAATCTTTTACACTTGTGATTTCTGTCGTAGGTTGTCGCTTTTTTTAGACACACTTGTTTTTTCACAATAGATGTTTTATCCAATTAAATTTTAAGGTAAGATCTCATTTCTTGTGTATATGATTTAGTTTTGTGCCTATGTACATTTCAATGGTTATTGGAGAATATTCAATTATATTTTTGAGGTTATATATATATTTTTTTTTCTTCTATTTGCTAGATTGAAAATGTTTATGTTTCAAAATCATTTCCAAAGATAAGCATGGATTTTAAAAGTGAATTTGGCAGACTTTGGCTTGGCTTACATTACAATTTGTACAATATTCGAATTTCTGCTAACAGCCTCATAGAACATTATGGAAAGCAGTGTTTACAGTCATTGTAAAGTATGTATTTTTGTCTTTGATTCCTGTAGCAAATCTTCACTCTTGTCAGTTTTTTTTAGAAACTTTAGCTATTTGTAGCTAATCCAGTTGTAATTGTATGCTTTTCATTGCAAATTATAGATATGTTTTTATACAACTTTACAACCAGGGGTTATTTTGGGATCAACCCATAATTGTTCATGTTAATATTATAGTGATATGATATATACTGATGTTATACAGTTCATTGTAAAAGTGGTTTGTGTGAGAAATGTGTGGTATTACACAACTCTTACACAACTTGCTTATTTTTCCTCTGCTCTAGACACTGTAAGAACATGGACATACGTCTGGCCCTCCTGTTGTTGTGTCTTAGCAGCAAGGGGATCTCAGTAAGTAGCACAATCCTTTCATATATCGTTTTTTGTTTCTGAACCGATGGTTCGATTTGGAGAAAACAGACAGATTTGGAGAAAGCAGCCAGAGAAAGCTACATTTTGAAAGTATCCAACTGAACAAATCCCAGCCCCCCCTTCAGGCCAATAGGTCTGCCTAGCATTGTGTTGTACTCTGGTCCTTTGCAATGAGTGCGTGGGCAGAGTGCATGCAGGTTGCCGGGTAGGTAGCTAGACGGACAGGATAGCCATCCAACCATTTCATTCGGGAATGATTGAAATGATTGGACAGGCTTATTGCAAGCCTGCGACAGCCACAGATATCGAAGCATTCAATTTTTTGATTGCTGGTCGGGATGTAAAGAGAATTTCAACAAATATGATCAAAAATGCTTCATAAATAAATTGCCTACCTTAGCTTTAATGCCGGATTCCCTTCTTACAGAATGCCGAGGTGGCAGAGGTTATGCCTCTCGTTCCTCTACTGCCCAGCGAACCCGCAGAGGTTAGAGGCTTCAACTCCTCTTGTTATGTTTACATCACTCTTCAAATCTCTAAATATGACAAATTCTTTGTACTTTAACAAATACTGGAATTTCCGTTATTCACAAAATTTCCTGTATACTTTAATATCTTAATATGACAAATACTTTATACTTTAAGAAATGCTAGGATTTCAGTGCTTTAACTACATTTCCTGTACACTTTAATATCTTAATATGACAAATACTTTAACAAATACTCGGATTTCAGTGCCTTCACTACATTTCCTGTATAAATTGCCCACCTTAGCTTTAACGCCGGATTCCCCTTCTTACAGAATGTGACGGTGGCAGAGGTTATGCCTCTCGTCCCTCTACTACCCAGCAAACCCGCAGAGGTTAGAGGCTTCAACTTAAACTGTCAACTGGACATGTTATGTTTTCCCGTCACACTTCAAATATCTTAATAGGACAAATACTTGGAAGGATTTCATTGCTTTCACTAAATTTCCTGTATACTTTCCACTCAGACAACAGTTGGAAATAAAACGGAACCACTGACTAACAGTTCACTAGAACCAACACCAGGATCACCGACTGATCCCCTATCTGTGCTCACCGACTGCGATGACGAGAACGAGACGTTTTCAGAAGAAGATCTAGATGGGTCTTGTGAGTCGGTTGGCAAAAGCCGGCGTTCCCTAAAGTTCATAGCCAAAGCCATCCAAAGAATTGGCATGCAGCTTCTGGAGAACTTGAAGCCGACGGAGAAAGAACCCAATGTGATCATATCCCCGCTCAGCATATCATTAGCGCTCTCCCAGCTGGCTCTCGGTAAGCAGCCTCCTTCTGAAGCCAGTTCAGTTCAGTTCAGTTTAACTTTATTGTCCCAAAAGGGAAACTTGTCTTGCAGTCAGGTACACATAAAAAACACAATATACACAAGGACACACAACAAAGAGATAGACACAGGCTAATAGAAGTTAAAAAAACGGTCATACTTATCTAGTCATCAGATTCAAATACATTTACAGGTATGTGCAAAGAATTGTGCAAATTGAGCAAACGTATTGCGCTAGGAATAAAAGAGTTCTTTTTGTCCTATTGGACTTAGAAAGAGGGACTCTTAGTCTCCGGCCTGAGGGAAGGGCCTCAAATGAACAATGAAGGGGGTGATTTTTACAGTCCAATATAGACATTGCTTTCCGAGTAACCTGCTACAGTAACCTGCAACCTACACGTTCACGTCGTACTGATTTAGCGTGGCTTCTATCGTATCTAGATCTGATCACATACTGTCTCAGAGGATGATTCTGGATGCTACAGCACTACGTTCTGCAAGCGAATCTTGAACTTGTGTGTGTGTGTGTTTCCCATTCCTTTTCACTCTAGGAGCAGCCAATGAGACAGAAGAGCTTCTCATGAGTCATCTCCATGGAAACACCCTGCCTTGTTACCACGAGTCTCTGCATAATGTTCTGGAGCAGCTCAAAAGCGATGATTTGCAAATCGCCACCCGCATCTTCCTGCGCCAAGGTCACTGCGGAGACTATGTATTCTCTGTATTCAGGAGTTCATTCACCATTTAGAGGACAACAGTATCTGCTCTTGAGCAGTAGTTATCTCTTCATTTCATCGTTTAGACATATTTCGTCACAGGCCAGGGCTACTAAAAGTGCTTTGAGAGATTGGAAGAATTGCCATGAACTTTAGTATTGTATATGTTTCAGGGCTTGAGCCAAAGGAAAGATTTACTGAGGACTCTCAGCGGATCTATGAGTCAAAGCCGGTGGTCCTGGAAGGATTGCAGCAAATCAACTCATGGGTAGAGCAAGCAACCAAAGGAAAAATGCCTGACTTCCTAACTGCGTTGCCTTCCAATTTGCTTCTGATGCTCATTAATGCCGTCCACTTTAAAGGTATATCACTATATATCGCAAGTGATGTTTAAAATGCGCAGCACCGCAAAATGCAAAATATTGCCACTACTGACCGAATTGATGTTTGGTACAGCTATTTAAGAAAAAGGATGTGCTTTTCCTTCTATCTAACAGGTCAATGGAGTGCCCGCTTTGACCCACGGTCTACCTCTAGAGGGCTGTTTCACCTTAATGAACATCAACTGGTGGACGTGGACATGATGGAAGGGCCCAAGCACCCCTTGAGTTTGTATGTTGATGAACAAATGGAAGCACATGTAAGCATCCTTTTTTAATCTCACTTGATGTTTTCTTTGGGGTCACAAATGCGATTCACCGGATATTAAGAAAGCTGTAGAGCATTGTTATTCGTAAATGAGGGTTACATTTCAAATGTATAATGACATTTAATTCAAATGTTAATGATGTTGTCTCTATGTAACGATGCTATTTATATTTTTTATTTATGCTTGCACAGGTGGCCCGCTTGAGATTTCGTGAACGTATGAGTCTGATCGTGGTCCTGCCGAATTCTGGACAGGTGAACGTGTCGCGGTTGGTCGAAAAGCTCAGCATCTCAGACATATATAGTCGTCTGCCTGAAGAACAGGATGTAAAAGTCACCATTCCAAAGCTTAAACTGGAGTACACTCAAGAACTGCAGGATGTCTTCACTAACTTGGGTACGTCAACAGCACTTGCACAGGTTACACTATCTTAACACACCACACTGTATTGCTTCACAGTCTCCTGTCTATCCCTCTATGATATGTCCCCCAACAGGTCTAGGAGAGATGTTCTCAAACCCCAACCTTGCTGGGATTGCGGAGGGGCCCTTGATGGTGTCTAGTGTCCTGCACAAGTCCAGCATGGAGTTAAATGAAGAGGGTGCCGAGGCCGCTGCAGCCACTGCTGTGGTCATCTCTCGGTCGTCCACTCCCATCTTCTCCATCAATCGACCTTTCTTCCTCACCCTTGTGGATGATAAGACCAAAGTACCAATCATGATGGGCGTGGTGAACAACCCCAATCCCGGAGCTCCTATACTGCAAACACCTGATCCCGGAAGCATAGATAAAGTGGGTTACCCCATTGACAAAAGTGACGTGTCATCGAAAGGTCCCCCTCCTAAGTAGGAACTGTTACATTACACAAGCTAGAAAACAGATGACACGATCATTTTGCAGATCTCAACTTTAATTTATATCATTAACTGGATCGAGTTGTGATCAAATTTTTAAAAATAAAATCTGTCAAAGACAATGAGTTGGTCGGCATCCCTGGTTAATGTCTGCTTCTTGTGTAATACTATTTTATGCTGAACACACACCATGCTCAACCAATCACCTAGGTCAATTTAATCAAAACATACTATCTTAGTTTACAGTCTGATATTGTTAAATACTGTCATTTTCAAGAATAAAATCTAAAATCAGTGTTTTCTTTTCAATCATTGGCTCAACCAACACAATACGATTATAAACGGAGGAACCATCAATTATATACATGTACAGAGGTACATGGGTGGCCAAAGGCTCAATAATTAATAAAAGTTACAGAAGAAAACTTTCTTTTCGATTTTTAGCCCGATCAAATATATATATATATATATAAAATATTTTAATAATAGTGCAACCAACATATATATATAATCATGTTTCTATCTCCGAGGGACCAATGTTGCAAGTTGGTCATATTGAGTTGAAAAATTCCGAATGCCAGCTTGCTCTGAACGCACCATTAAGCCCTACGTAGTACGTAAAGAGTCGTCACGTTGTGTTTGGCGCGGAATTGCTGTGACAAGCAACTGGCCTGGAGTCTGTTTTAGGTTCATTTTCAGACTTCTGAACATCTAGTAGTGACGACGCTCTACTGATGCTGGATCTGTAGACGGAAAAGGAGGCAGGGGGAATATGAATGTTTCCGGTCTGTGCAAGTAGTTGGCGCCACAGTTTTTCGACAAAAAGAAGGCTTCAGCAGAGCTTCTGATATCGCTCTGAAACATTAGTTTTACTATCTAATTATATCTCTACAGACACGATGAAACTCTCAGAGGGAGCGATAGAGGTATGGTATTGGTTTAATAAACAATGTTATTGAGCGACCACATTATTGTATACATTTAAAACGAGTTCAGAGACTTAACTTCTGTTGAGCGCGGCACACAAACCCATAAGTAATATAAACCGTTGACTAAAGCAGTAGCTTCTCTGGATGTATCTAATCTATACTCTTTAATAACACTAACACAAAACATACATTTCACCGGACAAATTAGTCTTTTAAATTGTTCATTTTGTATCGTCAGACTCTGACCATGGGAGGCCAATACGCAGAGGCAGTGCTTCAGGTGCTGGTAAGTCTCACAACGTTGTGAATTGAAACACAATGTTACCACTGTCGTCCATTTATCATCATTTCCTGTCATACTTTATCCATAGTGTAAGCTAAAACTGCTCTTCATCTGGTGGTAATGACATTTATATTATATACTCATATATATATATAAATATATATAATAAGAAGGGTAATGCAAGGGGACGGCAGAATATGTTCTCACAGGCAAACATTTTGGATCCCTGCTGAGTGATGAAAGGTTGCCTACCCTTATCACAGAGTACTTTTATCTTTATTGATCTATTGGTGGATTTGTGAGGGTGCACATACTCAGTTTTCTTTATTTTATATATATATTATAATTATTTTATTATTTAGTTATCTACTTTGGTCTGAGACAATTTGTTGGCAACCAAAATGTCACGAATTTGAATACATTTAGATTGAATATAAGCATTTCTTACTTCAGATTCATATTATTGGCTTGTTGATTGATTTTGTACTCTATGCGTTGTGTTACAGCATGTCGCCTTACTGTGTTTTCTCTCAGAACATCCGTAAGATGGATGCGACAGGTGGTACACCCCGCTTTAGGATCATGATGAATGACGGACGCCACACTATGTCTTGTAAGTACAATCAGAATCAACAGTAATCCTTCCTTTCTGTAGTGAATTAACACACTCGCATTCACATTGTTTAGCTTTGTGGAATTTGCATACTTAAAAAAAACACTCCGCATGTAGCTTTACATTAGTGGAAATGATTGAATTAATTCCAATGGCATGAAAAATGCTTTCAGTTGTCACCTGGCTGGAATATAGATAAAATGTGAGATATGCCACAACCTCAGCAGGCCTTGTTCTGGTGTCACTACCTGGTGGTGTATGGCATTTAAGATAATAATAATAGTAATTATTTACCAATTATGAAGGATCAAGGCCTTTTACTTTTCTGCTGGCCTCATCTGATTGCAGTTCGATGTATAACAGAATTTCCAGGACTGTTCCAAGCTGAACTTGATAAGCAGAAGTACTTAATTAGCCTGCGTGGTTAATAGTTGCATATTGAATGTTAAACACGCCCAGGCACATGCATGCGTCACACAGCCAAAACTTTTCCTTGGCTTGAAGTTGGCAAAGAAAGTAGGTCAGCGGTTCAATGTTTGTGGTGGTTCTGTTCCCCTCCAGACTTCATGTTGTCCACTCAGCTGAACACCCTGGCCGAAGAGAACCTCCTGGAGCCCAACTGTGTCTGTGTGGTGAAGAAGAGTATTACCAACGTGCTGAAGGATGGAAGGTGGGCTGCAGTAATGGTGTTCGAGTTATTATGGGCTGCTTTCATGGTGAATCCCTGTCCAAAAAGGGATGAATAACACATCTGTGTGAGGGATGTGAATCCGTATCACAAAATGATAAGAAGCTGCTCAAGTGACAGACGTCCGTAATGTTTCATGTTCGTTCTGTGTTATCATTGAGCGTTAAAAATGATTAGATGGAGAATCAACTAAATTGGTGATTTATTTCCAGGCGTGTCATCATCATTCTGGAGCTCGAGGTCCTCGCGTCCGCGAAAGACGTTCCTGGGAAGCTGGGCGACCCCACTGCCTTCGTGGAAGGTGATGCTTTGAAGAGTCAACCACAAGCACATATTCACCTCGTGTCTTAGGAACTTCTCCAAACTCAGTAATTTATCAGAGCTGCTCAGTAAGGGCCTCTCTCATGTGGTCTCTTGCTCTCCAGGTCAGGGGGGTAAAGCACCACAGGCTGCAGAACCCACCCCTCCGGTCCGCCCCCTGCAGCTCCAGAATGGTAATGAGGGTGAGTTATATTCTGCTTCTTTCACCATGCCAAGCATTTTAATGGATGGGTATTCTCCTGAGTGGCCACCAGATGGCAGTATTTGTCGTGCCAACGCGGATAGGTATCCAGCAAGTTTGCAGCAAGTGAGGAGTATGCATACAATGCTGCTCAGATATTTTAAATTTGGAAACGCATTGCTTATGTCTTTTCATATGATCAAACACAACCGTCTTTATTTATTAAACTTGCCGGCTCGTACAGTTTATTAGTACGACGAGGTTAACCATCTGTAATGGATCAGGGCTTATACTTCCCATGCAATGAGAAGTTTACCTGGAGACACTTTAAATGCTGACGGGCCGGTCTGGACGTTGATTAAAACGCTCTCTCTCGCCTCGACCACTCTCGGGCTAAATCCATAGGTAATCTAAATACGTTGTTGGAAAGACTCAAGTAGCGGAAGGTGGAGTAAATGGGCCGGAACCGGGGGGACGGATGGTGGAGGTGGTGAAGGATGGGGTGTGCTCTGGCTGTCAGGGGGCCCGTGTGAGCCCCCCGTTCCCTGGCAGGTATTCATCCCTTTTAATCTGCCGCGTGGGGATGGAGCCTGCGGCGGCACCCCTCCTCATCAGCAGCGTTATTGTTAATTTCTGTGTGTGCGCTGCTTGATCTGGGGAGGGCTTAATTACCAGAAGTGCAGTGGTTGGCAAAGTCGAAGTGGTGGTGTGTTGGGTGGTGGTGTGGCTTAAGTGGACACTTTGAACTATAATCCGCCACGTGGGACACACACACACACACACACACACACACACACACACACACACACACACACACACACACACACACACGCTGATTAGATTCAGCTATGAATGTTACATGAGGGAGAGCTTCAGGAACATGTTC
>OMKX01107473.1:0-15655 GCA_900302425.1 Brosme brosme
TCTTATAAATAAAACCCTTAACTACAACTTTCATGAGTGTTTGTTTATTCGTGGAATGAAACAAGTGTAGCGTTCGAGGTGTACGCCCCACTCTCACACAAGCATAAACTGTACAATAACAATGTATAAATTGTGTACAACTATTTCCTAAATACCAAGACATCTAAAAGTATAGTCGGCGCAGAGGGAAGTTTGCACTCAGATAATCTGTAAGTGCCGCTCTGATCCTCTCCATTTGTATTGTCCGCGAAGCCGTTAGCACGGAGACCTGGCTGTGGCAGGTCCGATTCAAGTCTTGCAGCTTCAACTGTCCAGGTGGGATTTACACTCTCCTTCTCGCTCTCACAGAAATTGTGCAATGCACAACAGGTAGCGATCATTTTAGGGGAGAATGTAAAGTGGAAGTCACTGCGCTTCAGCAACACTCTCCAGCGTGACTTCAGTCTCCCAAACGCAATCTCAACTGTGGTCCTTGCAGAGCTTAAATACACGTTGAACGACTCCTGCTCAGGGGTGATGTTTGGGGAATGGGTGTCATGGATATCACAAACGAAATGTAGAAGGACCTAGCTTCGTCTCGCTCTCCGTTTGCCATTTTTCTCGAATGCCGCCTGTGTTTGTTGTTGTTGGTGACTAAAAGAGGTCAGCCGGAAGTGGCTCTATTACCACTAGTTGAAATGGGTATGCGCCACCTATCGGACGGGGGTTCGACATGCTTTCGGCCAATGAATCGATTTTCTCACCGCCATATATACTTGGATAATTGCAGTTGCCCAACTGAGGAGAATAGTCCAACTATGGCTGTAATGTGATTAAGCTGTTCATGTAGACGCACTGATTGTCTTGGTTTTATCAAGATATATCTGAACAGAGTCTGATATTAAAAATGTATGTCCAGTCGATTTTCTGATCAGATTTGAGCCTTTTCAACATTTTTACATCTTTGCCATAGCACGCAACTATTTCAAGAACACCTAAAATAGGCACCGATTTGGGCTTACGCCACATAAACTTAACACGTAGTCTCCCTCAATAAATAAATAAATATATATATACATATTTGTTCTACATAAATAAGTTGACAGGGCGGTAGTTAAGTGTAAACAACGCTAAAGTCAAACATACCTGCTGCAGTTTCCACTGCTTGTCGTCCCGAAATTGAAAATGGAGAACTTGGCTACTTTTGGATACTTTCAGGTTTATGTCCTATAAAACAATTATATATTAATAAATAAGAAGACCTTTTGCTTAAGGTGATGCGCATGTTGATCCGGCCCTTACATCCCAGTGGAAGTCACTTACGGCTTGGGTGAGAGCCTCTCCTTGAAGGGTGAGCACCCCTTTCACTTGGTCCATTCTGGAGGAAAGATTTACAGCAGTACTTTAATTTACTCAGTTAAGCAACAAAGCGGCTGTAGGTAAGATTTGATAGTTGTAAAGAGAGAGAGCCGAATAAAGCAAGATCTTGAAAATGAACAAACCCAAACCCTATGCTCGCTGCCTCCGTTTCTCCACCATTGAGAAGTGTTGCATTCATGCACCTGTGGTGGAGCTTTGATAACGCTGTGTGCGCCCATGTGATTAACAGACAAGATTGATTCGCTGAACCAATCAGGACAGATATGCCCTAATAGGTCAAGAACTAGTCGGGTAGCAGTCAAAAAACGAAATGGTCTCATACACATGCAGGCGTGCAGTCAACCAGAACAGATATTCTCACAGAGCATTTCACTCATTCATAGCTGATGGACTGCCATGGCATTTCCAACAAATAAGACTCAAGTTAAAGCTCTTCAATCTTACCTACAGAACTTTTAAGATCTAAGTTGTTCAAAAGTAAAACCTTCACCCATTGCACATATGGTGATCTTACGTTGTGCTGCCTAGGATGAAGTTCTCCTGTTTGACCTGGCCGTCCAGGCCTGCTGTTGGCATGGAGAAGCGTCTGGAAGCCTCCTGGAGCCAACGGAGGAGGAACCATGCAGCTGAATTAGTGGAGGTAACAATAAGATGGAGGGCAGGTGGTCTGGCAACTGGAAGGTTGCTGGTTTGTGCCCCAGCTACTCCTAGCCATGTGTTGAGGTCTCCCTGAGCAAGACACCTAACCCTAACTGCTCCCGACAAGCTGGCTGTGGCCTTGCATGGTTGACACTGCAGTCAGTGTATGAATGTGTGTATGAACGGGTGAATGTGAGGCATTTATTGTTGTAAAGCACTTTGAGGTCGGAAAGGTGCTTTATAAATGCAGTCCATTTACATCTATTAAGGGTTTTGTGAAGGGCAACCGGGGGTTAATACAGGATGAACCAGGGCTACACATGCATGATGTACACCTCAGGTTTACATACAGCACTACACAAAACCATTAAGATGACAAACTATAAATATTCACGTATTAAAACTAGGATTTCACTTCAATGTAGTTAGCAGTGAGCCTGACCTTTATAAAAGCTGTATTTAGGCTCCAAGGCTAGACGCTTACAACAAATTTTCTAATGATCAAGTGGATCAAGACTTTACTTGCATGTCCACTGTTCAAAATTGCATTAACCCTGGCAGGCTTAATGTAATCTGGCAGGCATTAGTGTGAAATAGGCTTGCAACAGTGCTCATAGTACACAAGAGCAAACTGAAATATTCAACAGAAGGTTTGATCCAAAAGTCTCTTGGTTTTTGGCCTCCAGCCTATTTACACTGTGTTGAGGATTTCACTCAAGGTGATATCTTAATACACAATTGTTCAAATAAATGTGGATGCCCTGTGGGTAATAGCTCTTCACGTTGTTTCATGTGGTGAGTATGTCAACCTATTATCCACTTTACCTCCCAACGCTGTCATTGTTTTGGTAATGTGATGTTTAACCAATTCTCTAGCTCAAATGTAAACACCATTTTCTTTCAAATAGTTCCAGGTGGGTGCTCGTGTCCATTGAGGTCAAACGCCCTTGATAAGATGTCGCTTTTCTATGGTTAGAGGGTGATGTTGTCAAGTTTTCTCGTCAATACTAGTTAACAATCTTTTTTGTAATTAATTTTGGGTTTGGTTTGAAATAGGCCCAAATGGGCTTCTACCCCACCTTCACATGTATTTTATTTATTGAAATACAACCCGTTTGTTATTTAATTTGTGCAAATAATTAAAAATATATCTTTTAGTATATATCTACCTTTAGGATATCCTGTAGCTGTTTGAGTACAGAGTGTACCTCTTCCTTCAGTAGCCAGTTGAATTCCTCCTCCTGCATAAACAAACAGCGATCAGGGAGAAAACGTATTACTTTGAATTTATTGTTCTCACAACAGAACAGCGGGTTCTTGCCCTAGGCAGGTGATGCAATAATATAAACATATTGACAGACATTATGTTGAACCCTGACCTCCATTGTCCATTCTCAAACAATATTTAAGGAAATGTGTCATTTGAGTTACAAGTTAACTTTAACATGGTAATAATGTAAGGCAAGGCAAGTTATTTATTGCCCTCATTGAAACACAAGGTCATTCAAAAAGGTACATAGCACATGTAATATAAGGAAAGGACAATCATTAAAATATTTTGTTTTTCATAAACGAAAGGCTGCTTCACTGATTTTTACCCTACATGTAGGGTGTAAAATTATGCCCCGTACAATTTGCCTTGCTTACTTCTAATCCCATGTCCATTGTAATGCATCCTTAGTTACAAACATAACTTCTCAAACGCTAACTAGACACTCCACAGTCGCAAACATTAATCATTGGTTCGCTCTACTACTCAGGCTGTTACCCTTTGTAAACGGAACCCACGTGAATTATATATGCCATCCCATGACAGAAACCTTGATTATATTGTACCGCTACAGGCATTGCATCGACTTATAGGGGGCGGTTCTTATTGAAATGTAAGTCCATGGGCCGGGTAGCCTTCCAGGACGTGGGAAATGTACACAATCCCACTATAAAAGGTATTTGAAAAGTATATGCCAAATACTTCCAGTCGGGCAGCAAAATGGGTAGTTTATACAAATCCCAACTATGGTGGATTAACGCTAGATGGCCTGATAATAAAAAAGGCTTCAACGAACGCATTAAACGTAAATGCAGTGATGCTTTCTTTGTACGGCCATATATACATCATTAAACTGATGCTTTCGGGCTGAAAAGCAATATAAAACTATTTGAATCCTGAGTAGGTCGTAACTGCAATAATGAATTGCAGTTAGTCTGTCAGCTAACCCGCTAGCAAGACAGCTAAATAACAGTGTGCAACATGGCAGACAGGGCATCTCACCATCACTGCTCGCTCAACCTGGTTTGCAGCAGACATCTTGGGCAGTTCCGACACGGATCTCTGAGGATTTAACATGTTTACTAAAGAGTGGCAACCCCGTTGCTGGTTCTCCTTCTCCTGGCTTGTTGTGCCACAGGGGTTGAAACGCTGATCAATGTTAGCCCCGCCCACTAAGCCTCCGTCAGAAGGACATTGGTTGGATGAGATCCTCCACCCATGGTTGCTAGGCATGGTCCCAAGGCGTAGCGGGAAAGATGTGACTAACCAGTCGCATTGTTGCACACAAAATGCGTTGTTGACGAAAAGGAGCATAGAAATGCATTTGTCCGAACCTCTTATAAACGTAGTATAGTGACCAAGTGTAGTGTATTTAACAAGCTGTGAGGGATAGCAGAAATATTCCAAACCTAACCTTTTGAGGTTGTGCGAGGGTCATTTAAATGAAAAAGGCCACACGTCATCAATTAGGAGAGGATTTAATGAAGACAAACTGATTTTCATGTACAGAAATTATAAATATTACTAAAGCTATAGTTTCACCCTCCAGCCTCTCATGGGACCAATTAATTTAATCGTAATTTCAATATAATAAGCCATGAAATGTAAGCCAGACATTGATACACCAATTCAAAATGAACTGAAAAATCGACAGACTCCAGAGTATTTCCGTTTTATCCCGCCCTCCCCCTCCCATTCATGAAGTGATATTTACATGACACTTTTTTCAGAAACTCAGTAACATTAGAAAAGTGTGGTAATAAGGAACCAGCATTTTTTTTGGCAAACATCTTTTTCAAATTGGAGGTATGGTGAAAGAAAAACCTGTGTTTATGGTCATTAAACTAATGCACAGTAAAATTGCCAGTTGGCTCTATGATTTCCTGTTGATATCCTTTGTCGGGTTAGTGTAAAAACACATGCATTCAAACATTAACCTGACAAACCCACACAACGTTTAATTGTTTCTATGTGTCAAGAATTAAAGATATTTACTTAACTGACTGAAAAAGAGACAACTTATGCAAACCTATCTTAAATTCACTCACTAAAGAAAACATTATATAATTATATCGAAAAAGTTTAAAAGTAACGGAATACAAACACTCCAACTGTTAAAAGATTTCATATTCAGGAAAAAAAAGATCAGCTTCACAAAATAAGGTATTACTGCATTTTAAGGCTTTTAAACAAATCTGTCACCATCATTGATCTGGTCAGGGTAATCTTGTGGACATAATTGAAAGCACATGTTTTATCAAATATGTAGCAGAGATGCACAACAACCTTGTTAGAAATAAATAAATAAAAGACATATTGAACAACTTCAGGGTTACAATATTAAGGCAATGCTCTGGGCGCGTTCTCGTCATTTCTCACGTTATTCTAGGCATTAAAAAAAAACTAAAGTTCAGAGTTAGCCTAGCCATATGCATGTTTAAATTAGAGATGATTTCATAGTTGTCATTTGTGCACCCACAAAACCTAAGACAGCTGTTTATTCGCTTATACACCCTGCTAATCACAAAGAGGGGTTAGCTTTTTTTTGTCATAGAGAAACATGATTACATTTTGGAGCTAGAATCAGGATCAGACAGCTGCCCTAGAAGTGGGGAAAAATTACCAAACCTTTTTGTGGGACAATTTCATCAGTGCAATACACAAAAACAAATACAGCCTGTGGCATAAGAGCTCTCTCCCTCTCTCTCCAGCTTGTGGGCAAGGAAAATAAAAAGGTGCCAGGCAATTTTAAAATTCAACAAAAAAACAACAACTACAAAACTATGGAAAACAAGGACATACGAGTGTGTGGGGTGTCCACTGGTCACAGTTCAGCCTAGTGAATGTAGGCTCTGTAGACTGCGGACATGTCGTTGTCTGATTGGTCCAGTGCCTTTGCCCTTTTGTACACCTAAAAAGCAGGGAAAAAACAGAGCAGGTGTAAGGCTTTGCTATGGTGAGTTCAACAGCTGCGTAACCTGTTATCATCTATCAATGGACACAAACAGTTTGACCTGGTAAGAGCCAACAGGACAGAAAGCACAGGGCTCACCTCGTTGGCAGCTGCCGCCATTGGGGTTGGGTGATTGGCCATGTCCCCCATTGATATGGCTAACCGAAGGTCCTTCTGAATGTGTTTCAAATAGTAGTCTGGCTTAAAGTTACCCTGCAAGATGTCTTCAAAATACAGGAAATATGTTAGTTAACATATTTAATAGGGGTGACTTGTTATATGGGTTATTTTATGACAGGACCTACTTTGGCATTTCTGATCCACAAAGGTGCTGGCCATCTGTCCCTGGCAAAGGATGTCCAGCAGGGTCTGTTGGGATTGGCCGGTGGCCTGGGCTAGGGTCAGCCCTTCAGCAATGGTTGCCATGAAACTGCCCTGCACCATGTTCAGAATGAGCATCATCTTTGCTGCATTGCCCGCTTCACCTGAATTAAATACATTTGATTAAAATTAATATGGGTTTAGGTTGGTTTGCAACTTAAGTTGACAATGTTTTTTGAATTAAGTTCCTAAATTATTTTGAATTGATGAATGATTCATGATGTTATAATTTCAAACACTGAATACTCTGAATACACTGAATGATGGTCTGCAGCTGGTTGAGGGAATACCTATTGAATCATGTGGTCAGAGAATACACTTACACACTGACAAACTTGGGTAACCAGTCATTGGTCGCACCTCTTTCACTCATGTATAATGTTTTGATGAAGCCAAGCATAATTTAATAAAAAGGAGATAAAGTATGTCTGGAGTTAGGACTGATCAGGCTTATGTCGATCCAATTAACCAGACATTATCCATTATTGTAACTGGGACATCACACAACCATGAAATCATTCATCAGGAGTAAAATGTCTTAAAACATGAACGTACCCAGGAAGAAGGAGGTCTTGCCCATGGCCTGGAAGCAGCTGCTGCAGTCTTCATACACGCTGCGGTCGCCGGCCGCCAGGATCACCAGCATGCCGTCGTTGGACAGCTGCTGGCTGCCCGCCACCGGCGCCTCCAGGAAGCGCCCGCCCCGTGTTGTGATCAACTAGTACAGAGGAGGACCCCAATACACATGAGCTATGGGGTCGTACAAGTACATGCTGAAGGATAACATGCAATAGAAAATACATTTAGATAGAAAACTGAAACTATTTTAAGGGATGCCCCCTTGAACTAGTTTTTGTGTGTACCTGGGAGAGTTCTGCAATGGTCTCCGGGTCTACAGTGGACATTTCTACGTAGCACTTCCCAGGTCTTATTCCCTGCAGAACTCCACTCGGCCCCAAGACCAACTAGAGAGAAGGAAGAACCATTTAACATTATACTTTGAACATATAACAAGCAGACCATTTCAAATGCTGGCCTTTTGTCCCCTTCCCCATACTTACATCCCTAGCAGCCTTTGGGTCGGAAACACAGGAGAATGTGATATCACACATTGAGACGACCTCTGCTGGGGTGCGGCCTAGTCTGGCGCCCTCCTGGATAAACAGGTCACACTGGTAACCAGGAGGAGGCAGACATAAGCACTTGTGTTGACCAAATAGGCAAGTGTATCAGCTCACTGCCGATGGCACAAATAACCAGTCACATCTTCCTCTATAACAATACATTAGACCCTATAATAACCAGTCACATCTTCCTCTATAACAATACAATAGACCCTATAATAACCAGTCACATCTTCCTCTATAACAATACAATAGACCCTATAATAACCAGTCACATCTTCCTCCATAACAATACAATAGACCATATAATAACCAGTCACATCTTCCTCTATAACAATACAATAGACCCTATAATAACCAGTCACATCTTCCTCCATAACAATACAATAGACCCTATAATAACCAGTCACATCTTCCTCACTTACAACACTATACAACCTTTTCCTAGAGGCACCATCAAAGGACAAACAGACGTCTCATTAATAATACAAATGATGGGTCTGCCCCTTTTTTGCTACCAGGGCACGGGTAGTTTACTTTTTGTAAAAAGGATGTATGTGTATGTTGGATTTGTCAGTCGTGAGTTAAGCCCTAGCAAACTAAAGTGCGAGCATTTGGCCGGCAGCAACAGACAAACCTTTTCTGCCGTGCGGTTCCACACAGTAACCACGTGTCCCATCTTTAACAAGTTGGAGACGATGCCACTTCCCATGAGCCCCAACCCTAGGAAACCTATCCTGAAGAGAAGAACGTCACAAATGAAAACCAGCAACTACATCAGCAAGTCGGCCTTCCCTTCCAATTGAATATATGTCATAATTAATTCATAATTAATCATTACGTCTTTGACATTGAAAATGAAATAACAAGATGTTTTTGGTTTGCTCATTAGTCGGAGCCCCTAATGGGAGAAAAGGATGTCAAAGGTATCCCAAATGACAACGAGTAATACCGTTTATCCGTAGGTGTGATGCTTCCATTGATGGCGGTGCTGTCTGCTGCTTGGATAGATGTGGAGCCGGTGTCCTGAACAAACACCAGGGTCATGCTCAGCTCAGCATGTTCACGTAAGAGTAGCAATTCTTATTGGTAAAAGGGGCAGTCTGCCCATTTAACACACTGAGGCTCCCGTTGGAGTGGGTAAGAGTTTTGAATTATTTAGTGCAACTTTCCAAAAGTCACAATAATCTATGGTTATTACAATGTGTTTACAATAGGTGCCACCAATGAAACATAACTTGTGCATAACTGACTAAAATTCATACTAGACATCTCTATGTAATTTTACAATTCATATTAAAAGACCATTTGAATCTCATTTATAGTTAAGTAGAGCACACAGGATATGCCCAAGGTAATTGTGACTTAGGTAAGTATGATAGCAACTTATCTCTTCATTGAGCAAGACACTTAAAGATGGTTATTCTTTCATCATAATACTTTCATAATACTAGAAAAATTTAATTTCTTTACTTCTTCAATAATTTTCAGCCGCTTGCTGATGGGTTCCATTGAAGAGGCCGGCTGTAGGAAATAGGGACGTTTTAATAAAAGGCTTACAGGGGGAAACAAACCATACAGACACAGAAGAGAGAATAGCTTTTGAATCTTGTGGTCAGAGAATACACTTCTACACTAAACACTCTTGGGTAACCAGTTAGTCGCTAGTTATACCTCTTTCGCTCATGGATTTCATGAACATGCTTTGATGAAGTCAAGCGTATGTGAATATAAAGGAGATAAAAGATGTCTGGATATTAGACTGGCCAAAGAGGTTATTATCTTTTTATTGTAATTTGGTCATCATAAACATGAACTCACCAATTAGGAGTTAAATGTATATAATATAAATTGAATTCCTCAACGTTTAAAGAGTGATGATGTGATCGGTTTGATTTCCGTGGCTACAGCATGGGAAACTCCAAGCAGCAATTGATGGTTCAAATCACAGTGAACAGGACCAGAGAGGAGAGTTAAAAGATATGTGGAAAACAGTACAGGGAAAACAAAAGAAAAACTCCCTCTTACCTTCTCAGACTGGCTCAGGAGGAAGTGGTGGAAATGTGGGTCATCCTTCACAGGCTAAAAATAACAGAGTTTGAATTAAAAAGATGTCTCACAGGGCAAGCATTAACCCAACTAGCATAAAATATAAACCCATGTTCAGAAATAATAATAAGGGTATTATCTTATATCAAACTTGAATCAAAAAAGAACTTCAGTCATGCAGCTTTTTAAAATGAGGTACATCAAATCTCAGAGTAGGGTCGGCTGAAGCCTGAGAAGCTGGATGCCAGATTTGGAACTTGACAGACACAAAGTGCACAAACACACATCACTGCAATACAATGCAACTTTTGACAGAGCTTGAAAACCCTTGCAATGCTTTCAAGAATGCCTGGCGCAAAACAGAAGCGGTTCACTGGGGTGTCGCATACTAGGGATGTGGATAACTCAAACTTTTAATGGATGAATAATCAGTGGGTGGTTTGAACGAATAATCGAATATTCGATGTGTGCCGACATTCACAAAGGCAGCCATTGATCATCGACAAGAAACCACTTACTATCTTAAACGCACTGTGCTCCATGTAGAATAAAATGTATCGCACATTTAATTGCGTTTACCTGTATTAGGTCACAGGCACATTAAGAGGAAGAGTTTCCGTTACTGATTAGAACAGACAATCTATCGCGGGTTGTTTACCTTGGACCTGCGTTCATTTCTGCGGTTTCAGGGAAGTTGTGTGTAAATGACTGATATAAGTAAAGTTTTATGTAGGTTGTGCTTCTTCGCTTCCGCTACTTAACCTGGTTACCGTTTAGGTAAATCCATTCCCGTCATTGTTTCATTGATATGTTCGCTAATTAGCTTAGATACTAGCTAGGCTAGCTTTATAAGCCCATTAGAGCAGTGAACTAAACTATCATATACGGTTACACTGTTTATGCCTTTTGAGATTGTTGCCCGGCTAAGCCCCCTTCACGCTACTTAGATAGCTATTTAAAATTGCATATAGCTCCTAAATACGGGGACATTCATAGAAGTGTTATGGCTTATTTGTGTGAATGTTGAACACACAATTGCTCATGTATGTTATTACTGTTTATTAATAACCATGTTGTATCATGTTTCCCCTTAGAACCAAATTCTCTCTCCAATAAACGTAGCATACACCAGCTCTATAACACACATCTGCAGAGACCCTCTATTTAAATTGTCTTTTATATTCTTGAAGTGGGCCCAGGTGGAACTTTTGCAGGATTCGACATTAGTCAGCCTATACCAACAGGATAGGCTGACACTCCGGCCCAAATGACAAAAGTCGGATTTGACCCTCGTGAACAAATAATCGAATATTCGATTGTTCTGACCCATCCCTGTCGCATACGCCCCATTCGAATCACAGCAGGTCTGTGTTCACTTTCAATCGGGTATTTTGCATAGTTTTGTTAGATAGGCTACCTATAATAACATGTTGACTATGACACATGTTGGACCCAATCGGGCATACAAATTTGTTGTCAAGACCCAAATAAACCCAGAGTAGACATCAGGGGGGCTCATGTATATATTGAGGGTAACCTGTTATATTTTAAGGGAAATCAAACTACAGGTTTCACAACGTCACAACCGACAAACCTGTTTATCAATTCTTGAAGAAAAGCTGGCAAAAACCCCAAGCTGCACCAAGTTTGTGTTTCACATAAATTCAATTACATCATTGACATGCCAAACCAGGCCAAATGTATTCCCTATATCCCTCCTTAAATCAAGCTAGCTAAAAAAATCTGATTAGTCACACAGCAAACCCACTGTGACAATCTTCAGAGCTGGTTTCCAACATCTGTATACCCTCCTTAAGCTCCTGTTATCAGGAACAGAAAAGAGCAGATGAGTTGGAAAGGAAAAAGGATGCAAGTCTCCCAGTGGTGCCGTATTAGGGAAAAGCCAAAGTTTACAGTTAAACGGGAAGAAGAGCAAGGCAAGCAAGGCTTTGGTGGGAAGTGGGGGGATTTCACCTACACTGCTTTCCCATTTGAATCCTGAGGCGGCTCCTGTCCCCAGCCTCTCAGCTGTGGAGGACTCTGGGTCAGAGTCAGTTAAGTCCTTAAAGGAAGGGGGAATAGAAACACACACGTTGACCTCTAGATCGAAAGGCAATCCTAGAGACCAATAGCCATACCAGAGTTCGGGGAGGTTTCTTTTTCGGGCAGGGATTAATTGGTCTTGACAATAACCATTTAACACGAGTCAATTCAAACCGATCGCCAAAAAAAGAGGTTTGTAACTCGATGGTCCTTTGAATGACCATGTTTGTGTTCACATGATGTAAAATGTAGTCACCATTGGTAGAATTGCATTTCAATATACCACTAATGTGAGAGGTGGAAAGCAATAATGTAATGATAATAATGTAATTGTAAACTACACAAAAACATACGTTTGCCTATGAGGGACATTTCTTAAATTGTGATTTTTTAGGATATTAAAAAAAACTAACGAATTTCAATTTAAACATTATTTTTAACAACCAGGAGAAGAGACAAAGGTTGGACATATTTTCAGCTGCCAAAATTTCCCTTTTGGATAATCAAAGAATATTCAGCGTCAGATAACTTAGTTACTATAGTTAATCTTTACATCCTCATGCAACTAATTAGCTACTTATGATGCGATAAATAGCAACCTCAGGGGTTTACATTTACGCTTGTACGGGACTATTGGATTTCTTTTATGAGGCAAGTGGTAGAGAAATGAAAATCAGGACAGCTTGACTAATTAGAAGTCAGAGTATTCCGCAGATACACAATGTTCTTATTACACATGCATTGGTACACACCAATGTAACTTCGTATACCTCAGAGCTGAAATTACTAACTGAGCAACGACGTTACTAATTTTAAGTGAAAAACACAAACTAACAAGATTCAATTCAAGTAACGAATGTAAGAGGGAGATAGTTCATCAGCAGCAAGAAGCATGACTTGGACTGGGTGCGCTATGACGAAGAGGAATGGGTGACAACTTAGCTGACAAGTTCGTAGCATGGTTGCTGCGCAAACATTATCTGTTGGATTGCCTATTTTGCTAACATGAGCTGTTGGATGGACTGTGCACCAAGCTCTCAACCTACAAAACAACCAATGTTATGGCCAACTAAATTTGTTTTATGATTTAATAGATAGACAATGCACCATGAGTATTGAAAGTAATTCTAAAGTAAAGTGATATGTAAATGAATGGGAAAGTACCTGAAAACTGAACTATAAATGTTGATAAGAGTTAAGACAAGCGTACACCATGTACCACATCCATTGAAACTATAAAATCAAGGCCAAACCACTCAACACCACGGCGCATATAGGAATGGTTTACACCACTGGGCCGTTTATTGTATGCCTCATAATCAACTACATTTTCCAGGGCCCTTGAGTGACGCAAGATTTGCATTTGTATCGAATACACAGAAACCCGGTGTGGTTCAAGTCATATTTGAAACCCTATAAGAGCAACACTAGACGTGAAGAAGCAACACCACTTCGTGAGCTCCATTAGGGCTTAACAAAGACTCCTCTGTACACGTCAGCGCCCCACCAACCTTCTCAGACGGGTCCCTCAGGGCACTCAGATCTTCATCGTCCTCCTCCAATATTTTCAGTGGTTTATGAGAAGTCTTCTTTCCCTTAGTATCCCCTTTCCCGTCAGAGCACTGTCCAGGAGCAGAATCATAAAGACATTCTTTAACAGGAGCAAACAAATAACACAGGACTGGATTGGACAAAAGTCTGATTTGTCAGTTACAGGTTCAAGTTAAAAAAGAAAATCAGCTGTAGAAGAAGTAACTGTAAAATAACATACTTTTCACAATATTTTGATCATAATGAAATGCGCCAACAATGTTATATTCATGGCATCTTTAAAGAGCAACTTGCAGGTTAGCATGCACAGTTAATTAATTTGGGGACAGTATGCAGCGGACAGATTTAAGAATGAATTGCATTTTTTTTTAGACTTAGAATTACGAGCGGATTTTTAACACATGTACACGCAGACCAAAACTTTTGATGAGACGCAACTTTTGATAAGACAATATGTAGAAGAAGAGTGAATGGCAAGTAGAATCTCAACATCAAGCCTTGCGACCACTCAAATCTTGAGTTATCTAATACATTTTAGCTCTTCACAAGCATTGACTGCCCCTATTAACCACGGTCAGTTGGGCATTATGTTGAATTCAATATGAATTCAAGTCAACCAGTTAACCAAATCCAAATCAGAATTAATTTAAAGGGTTTTCAGAAAAGCAAGATTTGTTGACACATTAGTAGCACACGTTTCCTGGTCTTATTTTAAGCATGATGGTTTCTTCACCTGTTCCTTTCCTTTGGCCTTCTTCAGGAAGTCTTCCACGGCATCCACTGCCTGCTGGAAACGTTTGCCTTTGTTTATCTTGATCATCTCTTCTTTGTGGGGGTGGTAGGGCTTCAGCTGTTCAATTTTGATCCATGCACTGCGAAGATCAAGAAAACACTAATGTTTGGAATTGGCAAAACGGTCGAAATCCATTTTAGAAAATAAAACATGGGAGAAAGGGTTACCCCTACCCCCGTCTTTATACTTACTGGTCTTCTGTTCCGAAGAATTTCACAAAATGGCATTTCTTTCCTCGAGGCTTTTTCAGATCCTTGGGAGGGCTCACTACCTGATAAGTAAACATAATGTTTATATTATAAAAACATAATCGTCTAATTACACAGCCAATGTATTTAGGACATATCGCACTCAGCCATTATGTGTCTGCTGATAAAAGTCGTCACTCCTTACCTTTCCCGGCCATGGTGGGTAGCGTCCAAGTTTCCCCCTGTATAAAACAGATACAACGCTTTCAACTTATTCACCTTCAACAATAAACGTAACTACTAGTTAATATGTGGTGTTGGGTAAACACGGAAGGCCAGCTACTCGAGGGTTAGAAGTAAAGCTAACAATACATACATCCGTTTAGCTAGCAAGCAAACGCCAGAACTGGGGAAAAGTAATCCTCCACGCGGACATCAAAGTACATAACGCAGCTGTGGGTTAAAAAACGCCAATGTAAACAGTAAGACATAACTGTGATTACGGAACCAAACGCTGGCACGCGTTTACAGTTAACGACGAATCAGACTCAGCTCGGCCAACGATTTACTTATAACGTTGATCAACCACAACCAAACAGCTATACTTTCAAGTGGTGGTCCCGTGCTACGCAACAACTATAACGTTATCTAAAAAGAATCGCTTTTAAAATTGATGCACATACATTTTAAGCTATTACGTCTAAAAGATCATATTATAAATGTTATCTCACCAAACCAGATCACCAATTCTCAGATGCACAGTCGCCATCTTGCACCTTTACTAAAAACGTCGCACTGAATCAGGGAAGAGACGAAGACACAGTAATGACATGCGTCACTTCCCCCCTCCAAATGCGCCAATGGACAACTGTGGTCGTATTCTACCTTATTTTAACAGTCTTTAGTTTGATATTATAGGAATCAAGAACCAGGTTGTCCAACATTGGAAACAGGTGAATACTATCTTGTGGGAATTGTGTCATGTTACAGGTAGGATTGTAATAGTAAACTCCACTCAGCAGATATCTCCACAATTTATTATGGTATGTTTCCATTGCAATTCATCACCTTATATTTCCACCCTATATCCCTATATAGGCTTATGGGCATACTTTGACAGCCATGAGGAAAGGTGAAGAGGAATGCCAAAGTTTGTGCTCTGGCAAGCCATCTCTGTGATCCATTTACTTAAACATATTTAATGTTCCTGAGTGTTGCCCTTAGCCTTTAGCTGAATTTAATGTTGCCTTTTAGGTGGGTGTCATGATTTCTTGGGGTAATGTCAGAATAATCGATTAATAATCA
>OMKX01107474.1:0-13758 GCA_900302425.1 Brosme brosme
GGGAGCAAGAGGTCAGCTTCCTGGAGCAAAACACAGCCGTTCCCATGCACAGGAAGCACAATAGTGGCTCTGTATTGATTACAGTAGGGTTTTATTTTATTTTAAAAAGGTGGCCCCTGTATTTCCGTATTTTATTTCCAAATAAAATAGTGCTCCATTAGTTTGTTGGGGTCATTGCAGTAGTGATGACCAGTAGTGATGAATGGCAGTGTGCAAATTCGGTGCCTGCCCGGAGGGTTTTTGTCTTTGTTTGTAAAGTTTTGTCTACAGCCAACAAGACTTGCTTGCGTCACAAGTGACTTTCAGCGGACTCATAACATACTGGAGGACATAGCGAGACCACCGGGATCTCCTTGGATTGCAGCGATGACCCCTCGTGCATTACATTGATGTTGACTGTCTTTCTGGAGCAAACTTACGGGATCTAGTGCAATCCTTTTATTTATTCTAGTGCAGTATATACTTTTACTCTCGAGAAAATTACATTGTATTTCTCTTTTTTACTGATTATTTAAGGACCTGCGTAACTAGCTGTGGAGTTTACTGAGGCCGATTGTTTTTTGTGGCATTCCCCTCTGTCTTCTAGTTCCCTGTGCCTTTAAATGCACTCTTCAGGTGTAGCGCTTCTAGACTTTTTAGACTTTAGACTTTAGACTTTATTGTCCCCGAGGGAACAATTTGTTTGTTGTATTCTGTACAGTGACAATGAAGGTTTTCCATTCTATCTTAAAGCAATGCATGTAGCTACAATCAATTATTGACGGCCTTTTGACATAAGAACTAGTCGTTTTCCTTTCAAGCGCTAAACATGTGGTGTATTTACAGTAATGTAGGCTGCATGTTTAGCGGAGTCTCTTGCTCAATTACAACCTTGCGTAGTATACGCAAGGTCACCACAGCATTCCATGTTGTGTGTACGTGTCTATAATTACAACCGAAGCGCGCACACAGACACACACACACACACACACAGAAACATGGCCAGAAATAACTTGACAATTTTGGATGTGTGTCAACACAAAGGTCTGGAGGGCTGTATAATAAATGTCATTGGTAAAAATGAACAAACAGCCTTTAACTTCAATCATCACATTGAAAAGCAATTATTCAACCTTTATTAAAAAGCATTGGCGCCGATCCGACTTTGACTTGATAGATGCGTCATTCCCTGATTAGCCAGACAGCTCATCAAACCAGTCACTCGCTCACTCGCTCACTCGCGGCCGTACCTGCTGCTCGGCGATGAGCGATGTCTTGAGGTTCTGCATCTCCTCGTCCTTCCTCTTCTCCAGGAGCTCCATCTGGCTCTGCAGGGAGGCCCGCTCCTGCTGCAGGCGCTCCTGCAGTGCAGAGTCCAGGGACAGCGGGGAGGCTGTGGTCTGAGCGCTGACGCCCTCCGCCTGCAGGGACAACCCTTCCTCCCTGGACCACACCGATCGAGAGGGGGGGGTTAGATTGTACAGACAGCAAGGCCAGGCAAGTGTTCGGCAGACGCATGACGACCGATGAATGATAATGCGGGGGAGAGTCGGGATTACTATGAACCATCAACAGCATTGTTTGTTTTGTTTTTCCTGCTATCTGAATATTTTATCCTGTCTTAGTGCGTCTTCTCTTGGGGGATATTTGACTTATGTACTTACACGATAGTGATTAAGGGTTCCACTGCAGTTAATCCGTTTTACTGAATGAGAAACCAATTAAAAAGGTTCTAGAATAAGTGTTTATTGCCAAAACATGTACCTGTTCGATGATTTGCACTCGTGAAGTTCATTTTCAAGTTTTTGAATTTTGTCTAACAGTCTCGTCTCCAGCTCCTTCTTCTGCCCCTCCAGCTCTTGAATGGCATCTGGAGCCTTCAAGGCCTCCTCTCTCTCCCTGCTCTGCTTGTCCTCCGCCTGCCGCTGCTGCTCCTCCAGCCTTTGGGACAGAAGATCATTCTCCGCCTGCATGTTGGCGATGGCGGTCCTCAGGTCCTCCTCCTGCTCCTGGGAACGCCTCAGCAGCTCTTCCTTCTCCTGGCTCAGGGCGGCGACCCGCTGGTCCAGCTCCCGCTGCTGCCTCTCCTGCCGCTCGGCGTGAGCCCCCTCCACCTCCGCGGCCCGTCGTTGCAGGGATGTGACCTCGCCGCGCAGCGCGCCGCTCTCCACCTCGTGGCGCTCCACCAGCTCCGAGATGCAGTGGTCCTTCTCCCTGCGCATCAGGGCCCTCAGCTCCGACAGGCCCACCTCGTGCTCCTCGTTCCTCCGCCGCAGCTCCTGGCCGAGCTCCGCCAGCTCCGCGCGCAGGGCGCTGGTCTCCGCCTCCACCCGCAGCTCCACGGCCTCGGCCTGCTGCGCCCTGGCCTCCTCCAGTGACCGCTTCACCTCCTCCGCCTCAGACTCCTTGAGGGCCAGCTCCATCTCCAGCTTGCAGCGTAGGTCGGCCAGCTCTGCGGCGCGGGCTTCCAGCTCGCCGATCTGGCCGTTCTTCTGGCCCAGGACGGTGGCGAGGGTCGCAGCCGCCTCGCTCAGCTTGTCCTTGAGCGACTCGCTCAGTTGCTCCTGCGCATCCCGGTGCTGCCCGGAGAGGAGCTCCAGCTGGCCGTCGTGTTCCTTCCTCATCTTGTCCTCCTGCTCCTTCAGGTGGGACCGCTCCGCTCCCTCCAGCTCCTGCCGGATCTCCTGCTGGCTCTGCTCTATCTCGGAGCGCAGGCTCTCCAGCTGCCTCTCCAACGAGCCCCCGGAGGCGTTGAGGCTCTGGATCTCTTCGGCCTGATCTCTGATGGTCTGCTCCAGCCCTTGCATTCGCTCCGTCTGATTGGTCTCCGCTTGGGCCCACCGCTCCCTTTCGCTCTCCAGCCGAGCGAGTTCCCCCTGCTTGTGATCCAGCAGAGCTTCCAACTCCAGCATGGCCCTCTGCACCTCCTTCACGCTGTTCTGATGGACCTGGTTCTCCTGGGCCAGGGCCTGGCCCTGCGTCTCCAGCTCTTGCCGCAGGAGGTGCAGCTCACTCTGGTGCTGCTCCCTGGTCTCCTGCTCCTGGGCCGGTCGCATGCCGTCCACGGCGCCGCGGACCTCCGAGCACATGGACTTGAGGCTGAAGCCGAAGTCCCGCTGCTCCTTCAGCACGAGTCCTCGGAGGTGGCGGAGGTCGTCCTTGACACTCCTCAGGCTGTACTGCGACTCCTCCGCCGCGCAGCGGTACTTCTCCATCACCTGCTCCAGCGCGGCCGCCTTGGTGTTCTCCATCTCCAGGGTGGTGCAGTCCTGGATGCGCTTGTTGTCGATGGCGTTGATGACCGAGGAGTACAGGGACTCCACCATCATCTCTGGACTCGTGGGGTCGCTGATGGGGATGGGCGAGGACAGGGCGCCCTCGATCACAAACTCGTTGACGGCGGACATGAAGTCCGACTCGGGGCTCTCCGCCAGGGAGTCCAGGTCCAGCGAGCCCTGCTGCAGCACCAGATCCATGTTGGGGTGGCCGATGGTCTCGAAGTCAAAGGTCTGGGCGTCGATGCTGTCCGGGGACAGGTCCTCTAGTGGCGCCGGGACCGGCGGGGGCTGGCCGGAGGGGCTCTTCAGGTTGAGGGAGGGCGTCTTGGAGGAGGAGGTAGGGGTGGTTGACCCGGGGGTGCTGTCGGACTGCGGGGTCATCGCGGCGGATCGCTGGGCACTCTGGCTGCAGGATGCCTGGAAGGAAAACAGAAAAACAATTTGATTATTTAAATATATTAAAATAAGAAACACATCTTGAATACATTTTGGAATTTGTGTTTGAATCGAGCAAGATATTCTTTGAGAATTCAAGGAATGGGAGAAGGCAAACAAAGCAGCCTATGGCTATGTCGTTTCCCCCACCGGCTACTTCCAGTTTATCTGTATAGCGTTAATAATTTACCCATCAGCCACTATGTGAGGGACATAGATAAAAAAGGGGTTAATAACAGCCAGGAGGTCGACCGTACCCTTTGTTCGTTCAGCAGGTCGGTAATGGTGCGGGACATCTCGTCCATGCTCTGGGCAGCCTGGACCAGCTGGTGCAGCATCTCAACGTGGCGATTCAGCGGCTCAAAGTCACACAGCGTGGGAACCCTGAGGAAAATCAATAAATACATTTAAAAAAAGGTCACGTCACCTATAAAATTGGTGCAATAAACAAAAACAAGTTAGTGTTACATTTCATCCATTGTCTCATTACAATTATCATGTTTACCTCATAAAGTTGGAGGTACGCAACTTTGGACACCCCAGCCAAAGTAAGATAGATTTAGAAAGTACAAAAAAACAACAAAAAAAACAACACCCCTCTTCAGGCCTCCCTGCAAAGCCACTCCCCCAAAACACTTGAACGCACACAGCCTGACTACTGCTGGAGGACGAGGCCACCAGAGAGCGTTAGGGACAAGATCAGAGCGCATTGACTAGCTCACTGGTAGGGATGTCTAGTTCTGGTCAGTCGGTCGAAATGCCGTTCGACCAAATTCTCATTGGTCTAACAATCAAAGGAAAAATGCGCTTCTTAATCCATTATTTTCGGCGGCGAGAGGGACATATATAGACCGGTGTGTTTTATTTTTGAGTGATAGGATTTATTGTGTTAGAAATACCATTAATCATTAATAAAAAATAATATTGAAGGCTCCGTAGCTTCTGTTTTAATAATCATATGGTTTTGATGGACTATAACCCCCCTGCTGAACCGGGCACGCAAGCATCACGTCGCATCGCAAGCCGTAAGGAAACAACGAATTGGCACCTTCACGAGACACAGCGCTATCAATTGGGACCCATTCTATTAAACAGCGAACAAAAAATTAGTTTGAATCTTCCGATGTGTGTCGTCTGTCCTACTCAACGCTGCACAACGCGCCGCTCCGTGGCTCGCCGGCCTGCTTACCGCTTTATATTGAAGCTCTGCCGTAATTGAGTCGAGCTCGGACCAAGAGTGAAGCCGAAACCCACTGACCTACTCCAAACAGCACTTACGTGATATTTAGGCTAGCAGGTAGAGTACAATGCACTGTGGCTGATAAAATTAATATAGAGATGATGTGCAGATTTTTTTCATTACCAGTTTGGTTGGTCGAATTTCCGTCGACCAAGGTTTTATTTGGTTGACTACTGACCTAACTCACTGTTAGGTAGACCGACAGGAAGGCCATCCAAAAATGGCTTACGGCTTATTACAGCCCTGTGACAGCCACAGATACAAGATTGGTTTCTTGTTTTTTTGGTCAGAGCATTTGAGAACTAGATTGCAGTTGGGATTTTAACAGAATTTCAAGAATTATGACCAAAAATCTTTCTAAAATAAATTGCCATAAAAAAAGCATCCATAAAAGAATAAGATAACTAGAGAAAAGAAAACTCAGAGAACGCCTCCACCCATACGGTATACTATATCACGGTCACATCTCTGTCTGTTATCATTGGCGTAATTCGAGACAGTTACTTACATGAGGAAGGGTTGCACCTCTGTGGGACAGCATGACTTCAGGTAGTGCAGATCTTCCAGGGAGATGTCAGGAAGCTCATAGTCAAACCTTCTGGGCTTTCGTGTCTGAGCACAACAGTAGTTCCATTAAACAGTTGCAAATCCGAGCAAAGTTCACCTGGACGTAATGGACTTTTTCTGGGTGGAAATTCTGACTTACACAAAACGATGTCGGAGGCCAGGAATCGAGTCCTCTAAACAGACGATTTCTGAGAAACGACCTCCCTGAAGGTAAGAAATGAAGACTTAGAAACGGAAATATCATTTCGGGGTATCTTACACAGAGACAAATACAATTTTAGGACTAGTTAACGCATACTTACTGAACAGTTTCCCAAACGTTTCTCTTTTGAACTTCTCTGCCTCGTAAAGCTGCTTCCCATCTTTTACAAGTGCACATGCCCACTGAAAAGAGAGAGCGAACATAACAGTTTGAATTCTTGGCACTAAACTACTATTACAGTAAGTTCTAGTCAAGATAAAACCTAACATAATTTAATGAGAACATGTGGAGACAGCTTTTTATCAGCTTGTTTACTAATGGCTCAGCTCACGTCTGAAGATCGGGGCTGCCAAAATTTGACGACTTGTTCTACTATGAATTCATAAAGTCAGTATTCATTTAATTAATAAGATTGTCAATTCATCCATCTGTGTGGTGAGGAATTGCAACACTATAATATATGCCGAGTGAACAATCAGCTTCACTGGCTTAAAATCAATAAGATCAGAATTTGAAAATAAACAACATTACTGCCAATTCTGAAGTTGTAATTCAATTTGCCAGAGGTAATTCTGGTGTACTTCGCCATCTACATTAGGACGGTCTAATAATCAGAGAGGGTGCCATCCTGCCCATGCTCTCACACCATTGACCCTGACCGTAGTGTTTCTCCACCGCATTGCAGCGGTCTGCCAGTACAGTACCTCTCTGTAGTGGCGTATGAACATCTTCCTCCGGACAACCTCCACCACGGCCAGACAGTACATCTGGGGCACCGTGCTGAGGGCCTCCACCACCCTCACCCGCTCCAGCAGCTCCACCAGCAGCCTGAACAGGGCCTGGAGCTTCTCACCATCCTGGTCCGCGTGGAGCATCACGTAGCAGCACCATCTGATGCGGACATCGCAGCACACACACAAAGTGCAATGATATTTTGTCAAAATAAGCTCCTCAAGGTTCATGTTTCTGACTTGTTATCATGTGCTCCGTCTGTGAACGAGTTACTGACGGTGCTTAGCTTTGGACAACAAAAATACATCATGTACTTCTAATAATGTTATTAAGGATTATCACAGTGTAAATTAAGCATCAGAAAATGATGCTCCATGTAATCCATCACTTGAAATTCAAATGAAGTTCCATGAAATATCAAGGTATTTGAGTTTGTCGATTTCTTTCTATTCTTTTAAGCGGGTTGAATGGGTGGAGTCTATTTTCCCTTTAGGCTACGTTGCCAAGCGGGTACACTCACATGGCCAAGGCAGTGACCAATTACCATTCACGCACATTAACGGCAGCTGAATGAAACTTTAGTTGTTCTTTCCAAAAGTCTTTCGGAGAGTTTATTAGCTGACTTTGAGATGTATATTCATATAATATATCAATATAAAATGTGATATTCATTAGGTGTGTAGTAGATACATCTCTCCGTGATACGTCGTTGTTATTTTACTTTTTTAGATCCATGTCCATTACTTTAACTATAGAAAGAAAATAGAAATAGAAAGAAAACAAACAAAACAATTAATTGATGCTTTACTTGAGTCGGACTTGAAGATTGTTCGCTAGCTCTTGTTTGGCAGTTGTGCATTTTTGTTTGATGTCCAGAAGCTTCCTGTGGTTGGTCAACATGATCATCAGCTGGTTGGCGTGACTCAGACACAAGTCTGGCAGAACAGATGTATCCTTCAGGTTCTCAGCCCGCTTCTGGTTGGCTAGAAATCCCTGTGAGATTCAAAAGCAAAACATTCACAAGCATTACATACCAACTGTGCAGAATTAGATAAACAGGAAGAAAGAAAAAAAACAAGCTTCTTTTTATTTTTCTACCTTTGATAAGGGCATTTGAAACATGCTGCTTCCTTGTTCCGCTTACCTGGGCAAGTTCTTTCTGTTCATTGACCAGCTTCTTGCAGCTCGCAATCATTTGGTCTAGCGCGTACAACCGGTCTTCAAGCCCTTTGATGGCTTTCATGTTTTGATTATCCAATTTGGCAATGGTGTCTCTGCAATCTGCCAAGAAGGGCTGGATGATCCGCGGGTCAAGCTGCAAGACATATCATATCAATAAGGACTCCCTGCTTTCTTAAAAAGCTCAGAATAAATCCAGCCAATTCAACACCGGCAGGCACATTCACCAAAGAGCGACATACCCTGTTGATGGAATCAAAACACTTCCTCACGACCGATTCCACATCGTTGGGCCTGTCTTGTACATTGATCCAGTCCAGTAGTGTTACATTAAAGTTGGGAGGTAAGGCCAATTCTGGGCTGTCGTCTTCCTGCAGAGCAGCTCTAAGCCCGCCACTGTCCGTCATTTCATTGGTTCCCTGGTCGTTGGGAGATCCAGCTGCGTTTCCCCCGGGGGCTGAGAAAGATGCGGGTAACTTGGAGGGTCTCTGAGGGCCGCGAAGGATAGAGTCGGTGGACTTCTCTTCCTCTGTCTCATCAGAGTCCTTGTCTGGAGTCGAGCTGGACTTTTCAACGCTTTCCCTGTAACTGTGTCTGGTCAGACATTCCAGCAAAGGTATCTTTGCCATGACAGAGACTGCAGTACCGAGCCTGCAAGCACACCAAAGTACATTATTTGCATGAGATTTAAAAGTGTCATAGGTACTATCAGAAACTGCCGTTATTTGTTTAGAGTATTGCATAACAAAATCTAGGGCTATATTTTGCTAAATAATAATTGTTGAATGTATTCTATGTATAACCTTTAACAACCATATGTGTCATCTGATCGTAAAAGTCATTAATTTTAATAAGCAGAAATGAACATAACATCATTAAATGTCCACCCCATGAATGCTTTTGAAGCATAAAAATAATAATAATCTGTCGGTTGCTCGCTGGGTGATGTGGCTAGACATCCACTCGTTGATCTGGAAAACATCCACATTGCTCCACCTGAGGGCAACTCGATACTTACTTTGTGAGTTTGTATTTAATTTCCTCAAAGTCCTGTTGATAATTTGTGTACGCGCTTTCGTATTTCCAGAGCAGCTTCTGATAGGAAAGGGTGCAGTCATCGAGGTTGGCCATGATGGCGGCCCAGCCTTGGTGCTGGAGGTGCTCGTCATGAACCAGGCGCTCACAGAAAGAACAGAGTTTCTTGGCAACCTCAAACATTTCCTGTGGAAGCAAAGAAGACTTATGATCTCAAAAGCATCTCCAATACATATGCTGTATATTCAGAGCTCCATTTGAATCATTCTTTAATGGGAGACAATTCATCTGAAGGTGGATCGTTACCACGGCAAGTTGTGTTCGCGAGGCAACAGTGTGAAAGACAGCCGGCATCATAAGAGACTCTTCCACCTTGAGCTCCATCTCATTCTCAATCGAGAAGGTGGTCTTGGGGATCGTTGGGGCCCGGTCGCACAAGATCATCTCTTTGTTGAACAGGAATATGGGGTTTGTGTCCTAAGCATTAAAGAAATTATTTTAAGAAGATGCTACTTTTACTTTTTTTTATTTGGCTTGTTTAAGTGTGATATCCAATGTAGTACTGTGAAGAATATATATTGTTAATAAAATAGTTAGTTTTAATAAATAGTTTTGGTTGTGGCAAAGCAAAGGATAGTAGTAGCAGGGTTGCTACTATTCAAAGTAGCACTTTCAAAAGAAAGGACAACTTACTGTGCCAGCACTGTAACTGCAGACCCGGCGCTCTGCAGCCATGCACTCCCCTCCATTGACAACAAGGACTTGATGTTGTGTTGCAATCTTATATTTGACCTGGATGGCATGTTTAAGGTCCAGCACACTGGCAATAGTAAAATGACAGGAGTTCATCATTTACATACAATACTGGGTGGATTAAACATCTTGACTTAAATGTGTTGTTGTTTTTAAGAGTATGTACAAATCTTACGTTTGCACAGCAAGCTCTGTGTCAAATGTCAGTGTGCTGCCGTTGTTAACCTGGAACACATACAGCTTCATGTTGAATCTTCCAGAGCTCTGCTAGCTTGCCTATCGTCACCATTTAGCCATTCAAAGGCAACCTAGAAACAAAAAGACACGCACATTGTATTACAATCCTTACAAAAACTACTTGATAAGGACAATAAGGATATGTGTAAAGTTTTCTCTGGGTGGAGTGGCCATGTTGCAGGAATACTTTACAATTCAAGTCGACACTCAAAACACAACTTTCAAATATATTTCTAGCGAGAGAAAGGGTGTACCTAAACTGCGTTCCTTTTCAACATGTCATTGTCTACCATGTTATTAGTAAGAGGAGCTGAGTCACTGTGTTGACAAGTTGACCAGCTTTATGTCATGAACTAAAGTGAGCGACAATGTAGTAAGTGTTTACGATCGGCTGCTGTAAGAAGCGTCTGTAACAAGCATGTTATAATGCTAAAAAACACCATACATGCATTTTATAAGAAAGAGCCATACACACATGATCAATGACTGTCAGTGTCTTTGAAACAAACACGCCGATCCGGCCCGAAAAAAAAACATTGTGGACGTTTGGTTTGAGAGGTACCAAGCCGAGCATCATTAGACGGATCATTGGATCAAATTAAGATTGATGGCAATTGAAATACATATGTGTATTAATTAGCCGTACTAAGTAGTTTCACTGTAGGGCTACTCTCTAGCACAACCTTAATTGCGTAAACAGATGTCGGCTTAAATAAGGCTATTGCTTGACCACCTTCACAACTTACGATCGTTGCAGCTCTTCGATCTATTGGTCCCTGTATAAATACGTGCGAATATTTACTAACTACGTTCACTTAGCTGGGTATATGGGCCTTAAATAAGCAAGGGGGTAGCAGCTGTTAGCAAGTAGCATAAGTCAATGACACCGCCTAGATGTGCTGGCGACTGACTATCATCTAACAGCTAACGTTAGCCCACAAGGGCTAAAGACAGCTAAAGCTGTGTAATACAGATATATGAGTTATGCTAATAAACTAGTTGGCGACAGGGACTACGTCAAATTAAATTGGCCCACAGGCAGATGATGACATGTGAAGCCACAGCCATACACAACGTTTGTATCATTGGTTTCGGTGCTCTTACCTTTGTTTACTCGCATCCCCGTTGTGTACTCCACCTCTAGAGGTAGCTAGCTACAATGCTAGCCGCTCGCTAGCTAACCTGATTTATATTGGCTTGCATTGAGCTAGCTTGGCAGGCTAGAACAAACTAGCTTAATATGGCTATCATCCGTGGACAACTGTTTTGTTTAACAACGCATGCATATTGCCCGATGACTAACAGCGTATTTATTACAATAACAAGCGTGTGTTTGGCGGTGCAGAAGCTGCCACATACGATGTTTATTTCGCGGTAGAAGCTAGGCTAACACCCTTTTCTATAACTGTCTATTTTGTTGTTTTCGTCCAATGATGGGCGACACATTACCGATCCGTTCAAGGATGTTATTGGTCAAGCCACCCTTGGCATTAACTGAGAGCTGTAGTTTAGTTGACCAACTACACACATAATGTTTTTTCACATGTTATTGGTTTTCCAAATCACATTTAATTTCAATATACCCTCATTTATATGGACTTGAAATTGACATTTAGACAAAAATAAAAAGGTGTCTTACAGACAGACAGATCGGTCGCTGCATATATAGAAGAGCGGTGCAAGTTGTGGGTAAATTGTTATATTTAGATTCCTACGGCTATTCATGATAGTCGTGTTTGAAAGCATACTGTTCTGAAGAGTTGATTCTCGTTCGGAAGATACTCCCCATCATACATTGGTGTCGTCACTGTATTCAAGCTTGGGGAATTCTGGGAAAATACATCACAAAAATGCCCAGTGTTTTGCTGCAACATGAGAAGGGGTGTGGTTACCGCGGCTGCAGTAGGTTACTGACTGCTGATTTGCCGAGGAGTTATTTGATTATTCTTTACTTTCGTATGATTATTTTTCCCGACTACAGCTGTATTAGCAGCTTATGCTTCAACCTAATATAATGCAAGACATAACGGCACCTCACTTGTCTTAGGACGTCTTTTTGGGCAATCATACTATAATATCCTAAATAAATAATATCATATTTGTGCTATTTATTTGTTTGTTAATTAATGTATTTGCTTATTTATTCGTTATATGTATTTACTATATACATAATATCATATTTACAATAGTATATCATCGTAGCCAATCTATTTATAGCATCAAGAGGTGGCAGCAATAAACCAGCTATTTTATGAAAAAAAACATGAAAACAGAAGACAAATAAAGAATTTTATTTTATTATCTTTAATAAAGTTATTATCTTAAGTAACCATGAATTTCCAGTGTCATAAACTTTGTTAAATAATAATAAATAAATAATAATCTTCCTTTTATCACTTCCTTTGTGTTATAGCTGGAACATTTTGGTTAAGGTTTCTATGTGCCAGTGAAATTGAGATGCCAAGACATTTACTACGAAAACCACTACCATCAAGTGATTCAAAAAACAAACATTTGTGGGGCAGGTTGGTCGGGCATCTGGAGCATAAGAAATAACTGCCAAACCACCACGTTGTAAACAGATAGAAAAGTTAGTGGTCTAAGACAGACACAGATAATGACATTAAAGAGCATGTTTTAATAAACATCAGTGTCGTTATTGGCTGATTTATCCCTTGTGAGCAATGTGGCCTAATGTCCCTTGGGCACTTTGCAAAGTGCCTGAAAGCAGCAGTTAAAGAATAGGATTTAAACATCCCAACAGCAATTACGGCAGTGGTGAAGTACCACTTCATTGACAACACCCAGTAGCAAAAGTCCTTAATGTAATTCAGTTTAACTCTTGTTCCGTTCAGATAAAAATGGACACATTACAAGTAAGTTAACAACAACAATGAAGAAATTTGTAGTGGGGATGCAGAGAGATTGTCTTTGCTTGCCCTCATTTGCATGTGATGCTTCACATGTGTTAAATTATTTAGTGATGGGTACCAAACATACAGCAGTACAGAGGCAAATCTGAACAACAACAAAGCCATAGCGTTATTTCTTTGTCATTAAAATGCATCATTGTTATTATTGCCTACATATTTCCCTGTTCAGTAAGTACATTTAAGGGAAATCGTATGCCACTATCAATGCTGTAGGATCTTCCCATTTTCCCAGTTAGTCTTTGATAAGGACTTCCGCTAACACTGCAGAACTTTGTCTTTTATGAGTTAACATTTTTGATAGGTCATATTAAATATGTATACGACATTTTGGCCCCAAAGAGGTTATTCGGCAGAGGATAAAGTTAGGTAGAAGACTGAAATTGGGTCCTCTGTTAAAATAAATGATCAATAATTTACAGGGGCCCCTAGCCTTGACATCATTGTGTGGGTGAACTTCTACCCTGGTTTTAATAATCATAGCAGCTCCTAATGTCCAGGAGCACAACCTGTATAGGTACTCCTCTGCATTCGTTCGACAGGGAGGGGGTAGTTATATAAGTAGTGGAGTAATACACAAAAGCTATTTTTATTTTCTACACTTTTACAGAAGATACTATGCTTTAATTCTATACTATACATACCAGGCCTATATTGTCCTCTCCTTCTCTCAACAGTAAATGTCACATGAATAACATTTGAAACTAAAACAACAGTCGTATTTTAAATCATATCACAACTTACAATTATGTGTCCCAGAATAATTTAATATAACATGATAAAGAGTTTTACATTCCTGTCAAACTGTTGATTTTAAAGTGTGTTTTGAGAAAAACGATGTTTGATTCAAGATTGAAGAACTTAATTTGTCACATACACATACACATACTGGATGTACAGTGTAATGAAAGTAGCAATGCTAACAGTACAAAAAATGTATTTTCAATAAAAAGAAGCAACAATATTTACAGTAAAACTACTATATGTTCACTATATGTATAGCTATATATGTGTGTGTGTGTGTGTGTGTGTGTGTGTGTGTGTGTGTGTGTGTGTGTGTGTGTCCATAAGAGGGGGGCTGTGTGTAGAACTTGGTGTCCCTGGTGAGATCAGTCCTGAGGCCTGGGGAAATAAACTCTGTCTCAGTGTCTCTGTTTTAGCTGTGTGACTGCAGAGGTACTTGCCAGACCG